>JAQGBH010001756.1:0-29384 GCA_034698265.1 Sminthurinus aureus
AGCCGTTCGGGCTCCAATGATAATTGCAGATTCTAATGCATTTAGAATGAGAGTCAAAAGGTACACTGCCCGTTAAGTCCAAAATAAATTTAGAACCATACTAAATTTACACAAACACCTGACCGTTTAAGAAATTTTTTCATAGTGTAATTGATAGTATGGACTAACGCAATATCAGCTACAGGCCCAAATAAAACTACGGGTCGAACAAATCCAGGGCTTGTGAGAACAACTTTTTCATAGGCTGGAAATTTAATGGTTTCACTATAGATTTCTTCATAGTTCAAACTTTTTGATCTCCTTCCACTTCCACCTGGTCTGCGTCTTCGGAAGAAACTTCCAGTTTTAGTTACTTCATTCCCCTTACTACTAACATCTCGTAAAGCAAATTCTTCTGCATGAATTTTATTTGGAATAATTCCTTTTTCTCCATCTTGACCGGATTTGTTAACACGATATACTTGCCAACTGCCGACTGTTCCATTATGTAAAGTGTCAACAACATGAAAAATTTCACCACGTTTGAAACTAATTTCATTTTTTCTTGGTTGGTCGTAATTAAAATGAACTTTGATATAAAATGAATCTCCGTTTTGCTTAACAATACCCTCATATTCATCAGGCCTATACTGAACCAACATTGTAATAGTATCTTGCAGATTGAGCAAAAGCAAAACAGCGTCTTCTCTTGTCATATTTACTAATTCAACTTCGTTCACTTTGAGAATCTTATCTCCAGGTTGAAGACCTTGATTAGCTGCTGGAGAGTTAGGTTGGACAGCTGCTACATAAATTCCTGATGCATTCCCTCCACTTAAACGAATTCCTACACTGCCCGCTTCCTTAACAAATCTGACAAATCTAGGTTCGGATGGAACACGTAACTTTGGAACAATATTAGGAGAGCCAACAGCATTAGTAGTTTGACGTTGTGATTCCATTTCATCAAACACTAACTGTCGACGAGGGGAATACACTTGTTCTTGTTCTGGAAATGACATTTCATTTGGTGGTGGTGGTCGAGGTGGATACAAATCTCGAGAGGGTGGAGGAGGAGGTTCATATTGTTGTTGATCTTGACCGACTAAAGGGCCTCGTCTCATCCTCATCAGGTTATTTTTATCATCTTCAATACTTCGGTTTAATCTTCCTGCATCTCTCGTGGGGGGTTGGACGTATAAGTTCTGACTAGAATATGATGGCCTATTATTGTCCAATAGTTCCAAATAATTACTGCCTATAAAAGTGTAAAAATAATCACTATTAAAGGATTAGTGAATTCCAAAGACATCCTTTCCTTTCATTATAGTTAGAAAGTAACATGGTATTAGAATGTGCATAACTCTTGAAAATAAATTGTTAATGTTGAATGGATTCTAGACTGTAATAATATGTAATTCAAGACAGTTGACCTTTATATTGCTGAGGAGTTTCAACAGTTGGAGAGGAAGGATGATGATATGGCGGAGAATTGGAATTATCTTTTTTTACTACTAGATGCAATTTTTCTTTAGAATTTTCCATCAATTTTTTGGCCTCTTTGAGTGTCATTCCTTCAGTACTTGTACTATTAATTTTTAAAACTACATCGCCTTCATTTATACTGTTTTCTTTATCTGAGATTTTGTTTGCTACTTCTTTTATGTAGAGTTTACATCCTAGAACAACACCAAAATCTGAAATACAAAGAAACCCCCGGTTATATATATTTTTTGGTACTTAATAAACTTTCATTGACTTGAAAGATTAAGCTCAAATCACTATCTATAAATATTATGTTTACTGCATGCTAAATTTCAGAATAAGACAATATATTCGTATCCCATCATTTATATATATAATTCATAATACAATTAATTGCGTATTAACTTACCGTCACTTCTTTTCTTCCTACTGAGAGTAACCTTATAAGTATTATTTTCTACCGCTGGAGGAAGGACCACTACACGCCGTTTGATCACTAACTGTACAGTTGGTCCAGAGTCTAATACAGTAAAATATACATGATATTATTATAAAAACCCTACAAATGGCAACCCATCATAATGATTAGTGATTACAGCAGATAACTTTTTATTTTCATGATTCTGATACATAGAAACAATAGAGACGTAATGTAACTTGTATTTTGTATTGGTAGTTTATGTCTGAACAGTACAGAAATGTAAACAAAAAACTTTACCTCGGAGTACTTGTACAGCAGACATTAAAAAAAAAAAAAAAATTGCATGACATTATCAAAATTTTAAATAAACTATTTTTAAATCTTATAACCTATTCCAATGATACATGTATTATTGAAGGGTAAAATTATTTTTCGAGGTTAAAATAATGTAGTTGTACTACTATTAAAAAAATCACGGGATAATATATTTTGAGATGACGTAAGGATGAGGATATACACATTTCAGGTTTAGTCATTATAATATAAAATTTTATTGAATATATATAGTCCGTTGTACACATGAACTTTATAATATGGAATCTCGAATATTTACAATTTTTAGAATAGTACAACTGATTGGTAAAATTTTATTAATATATCAATAATAGGTCGTCCATAGTAAATATAAATTCATAACTAATTAATATAATATTATTATGGAAAATTCAAAATATATTTTCACCTTGTACAGCAGTAGCGTAGTCCACATTTTCTAGCATTTTTAAAATTTTACAAATTATGTAATGCTATCATCAATTATATTATGTTGTATTCAAATTGTCTAAAAAAATGTATACACTGCCTGTCTTAATAATAATGCCATGCATAATGTATAATCAGTTTACAATGTAATGAATTGAAACAGGAAAGACATACCTAATGAAATACCATTGGCTGACAATATTCGATCATTTACGAATAACTTGCTTTCTGCAGGTCCCGACTTTAATACATCCGAACATGAAATCGCCGGATCTCCATTTGCAAAATGGGGATTGTCCCTTCCACCACTCACAGCTATTCCAAATCCATATCCCGGGACTCGTGTTACTTTTTTTATGTTGTCCAACATAAAAAGTACATATATGTATAAGAAAACCGCAACACCATAATATACATACTCACTTGAAAAGACATTGTTTGTTTTAACATATCATACGTACTTCAATTAAAATAATAAAAATTTTAATATTTCTCACCGGTTATAATGACAGACGAGAGAAGCTTTAACAGACTCATGTACTTTTAACAATATTATTTGACATGAACTATAGAACGTGAAAAAAGAAAGAATGAAATAATTACACTCAAAATAATTATGTTGTCGTTACGTAAAATTCTTTTATAGTGTTCTAGACCCTTGTAATTTAAAATATTTAAATGAAACATTACCTTTTTCCTGTCTCCAAATATGTACAAATAAAACTCGATGATTTTGCACTTGATTTGAAATAAAAAAAAATTCTCAAATCTAAAACGACTTTCTAAAAAATTCTAGAACAGATAACAGATATTTATCTGTTTTTTTATATTTGATATTTCTAAGATTTTAAAGTGCTAAATCTCATTAAATAAAAGTCATTTACAGTAGAAATATAATCTATAATGGAAATTCCATCAATTTTAGTAGAGGAACAATCAAGTGCTGGGCACTTGAAGTCAAAGATTGCAGAATATTACGTAAGTTTTCAATTTCCAATATACACAATACATTACATGATGTGCGATGTTAATATTTTTACATGTAAAAAATACTAACAGTACTGTTTTTACAAATCAATTCATGTGTAAGTCATCTATTATTGTTTAAAAAATGTTATATTCTTTATTTAATTGTAGAAAATACAAGAAGAGTCTTTTTATTTGACTCAGAATGGACGAATTTGTAATGAAGAAACTTTGGTTAATTGTCAACAACTTATCCGTGTCTGCTTACGGCTTCGTGGAGGAAAAGGAGGTATTTATTGATGTTTCCAAATTATGAGAATTGGATTGTTTTATTGTTATTTATGTACGTGGATACATCATAAATCATAATATTCTATATTGGTCATGTTACTTATGTTCATTCATTTATGTATTTATTTTATGCATTTCTATAGGTTTTGGTTCTATGCTCAGAGCTATTGGAGCTCAGATTGAAAAAACTACAAATCGTGATGCTTGTCGAGATTTATCAGGTCGTAGATTAAGAGACATAAATGAAGAACAACAACTTAAACGTTGGTTTTCAAAACAAGAAGAAAGGGAAATAGAAAAAGAAGAATTACGGAAAAAGAAATTAGAAAAATTACGACAAATTCAAGAAGGTCCTCCTCTTCCTATCATGGATGATCCTGAATATAATCGTCAACGATCTGAAATGGCTGATTCCGTTTACGAAGCTGTAGATAAAGGTAATATTTACATACATAAACGTCTTTTTCTCATTATTTATTTATTGTCTTTATAATTTGTCCTTGTATTAGTAGAATTAACTTGTTAACATTTGAATTTTAAGTATTGTACCATGTATTTTATTATTTTTTATAAATTGTGTAAATAATTGTAGGATTTGAAGTGTCCAAACCGACTAAATCAGCTACCTCATCAACAATAACTAGTAAAGATAGTGGTGCTGCATCATCTACCTCCTCCTCTTCAGCTTCTGATAATGACTCATTATCTTGCCCTCCAACAACAACAGAAAAGAACCAACCACCTCCTACTCAACCTTCATCTTCCTCTGCTGGACCAAGCTCTAGTTCTACAAAAAAGCCAATCCAACCTAAAAAGAAAATTAAAAAACTCATGTAAGTCTTTATCATTTCTTTTTATTTAGTCATAATATTCATCAATATATTTTATATTATAATATATACTCGTAATTTGTTAAACCGGATTCTAATGTTTGTTTGTTTCTTATATTTTCAAAATCGAATTACAGGATGGACGAAGATTTTTCTTCTGGTAGTAGCAGCGATGAGTCAGATACAGAACCTTCACCTGCAAAAAAGGCTAAAGTGACGTGAAAATAACTCACCCGTTAACATGACTTTTTGAATTTCACCAAATCTTGTATCATCATAAAAATTATTAATTATTATTATAGACTTATGTTGTAAATAATATCATAATGTATTATATTATGCAAATTCTATAAATTAGTATCTATAGTTTACTCATATCCTTGTTTTCCTTTTTATAATAATATTAGAAGCACAATTTTAGTTTGGTTGTGTTTTCTACTTTGGAAGTAAATTGTTGCTAATCCGGTCCTGTTGGACATTTGGACTTAAAATATATTATGCATAACCCTAGAAATGTTGTGTGATCGAAAACTTTGCTTTTAATAACAAAATATCAAAGTATAAGTCTTTACATATGCGTAAATTGAAATCAGACACTTTGATACAACGTGGTTCACCAGAAAAAGTGAAAAGTATGAAAAAAAATGTATAACTTTAGGGTCAAATATCATGTAATCTATACATTTTATTGTCCATGTATGCACAAAGTTCAATCTTGAAATGTTCCACTTCATTGTTAAAATATTTAATATTTTGTCTTTTTTGTATAGCCTAACTTTGTACATTGTACATTTACTGACTTTTAAAACGAAATCAAATAAAGAAACGGATGATTTTTTTCGAAATCAGATTTTCTATATGTGTAGTACACACTGTGTACAGTGTACAGCATAAAAATTTTGTTTTAGCAGCGTATGCATATATATGTGAGATTC
Organism: Sminthurinus aureus; assembly: GCA_034698265.1. Taxonomy (NCBI): domain Eukaryota; kingdom Metazoa; phylum Arthropoda; class Collembola; order Symphypleona; family Katiannidae; genus Sminthurinus; species Sminthurinus aureus. The sequence continues at coordinate 5,670 of JAQGBH010001756.1, forward strand.
AAAATATGATTTACATAATATAATGTCGCCAAGAATAGAAAGTATATAATTTTTCAATTAATTTTCTGAAAAAATTCACAAAATGAATCCATTTTTAAAGAATAAAATGACATTTTTACCTCTGACGTGTGTAAAAAGTAAAAAGTAACGAAACCAATGAAATTTTCAATGGCTATTTTTAAATTGTCCGGTATCGGCATCTTGCTTTCGTGATTTGTGCCCAAAATTACAAACGTCAATCTATAAGTAATTTTTTATAAAGTATTTTAGTTTAATTGTGAATGCAACCATCTGTAATCTGTAGATAACATAACATTAATTCATTTAATTTTGTTTTCGAGTGTCTTACACAACTTGTGCAGAGTTTAGAGGTACGCTAAAAGTTTTTTCTACCACCTAATTTTTGGGTTTGTGATTTGTGAGGATATTAGATATTATATTGTTTCTATCAAAGGTTAAAATAATTATTATTAAAAATTAAAACTATATGCATACGAAATTGATATTAAGGGTTTGCATCTTCTAGATTGATCATCATACATATATTTTCATCAAAATGGTTAATGACAATTTACAACAAAATTCAGTACTCACGGAAACTAATAACTGCTGGGAAGAGAGACACGTTCCGTACGTGGATCTTGTTCATCGTTACAATTATCTGGAATATATTGCAAGTACAGCCTGCCAAGATCTTCAAGCTCAACTTTATGTAAGTCAACATAATTTGAGACAGTCGGGCGTCATCATCAATCAATTGATGGTTGAAAATTCTGTCCTCAGAGTTAGAGCAAATCAAATGGAGCAAGAAATTGCTGATCTGCGAGCAACTGCGATAGCCATACTAAAGAATACTTTCGAGGAGTCGTCAATTTCTGATCAACCAGTAAAAACACAAGATGAAAACAACAGTAATGATACTAATAGTAACAAACTTCTTCCTCAAACTAAAGCTAATCCTGAATCTACAATATTAGATTTACCATCATCTTCTTCTGATAGTAATAAAATTACTCCAGATATTACTGAAAAATCATCTACTACTAATACAACTACAGCAACAACATCAACCATAGCAAGTACTACAAATTCATCAGAAACGGCTACCTTGTATCCTCCTAGTTGGCCTGTGAATAGGCAGGTATATATCTATCTACTATCTATTATTACAATGTATACAATATATAAAATAATGATAAGTATACTGGATCAATTATAAACTTAATCTGTATAAATGTGTGCAATATATATGTAAAATATATGAGTTATGAATATATATAATATATAATAGGGTATAATATATAATATGTTTTAATTTTAATTAGTGTTGCTTTTATTTTTGTCTTAATACGTTTAAATGTATTCTTTTGTTTACAGAGCTTGGTACAACCACCACTAAATATGTCATCTCGTCTTACACATTTTCCAGTGACGGAAGAAGCAATGTCTTTAGCGACACTTTCATATTTGGGAATGGGTAATTTCAATTTCGAAGCACAATATTAATAATTTTGTAGAATTATTATTTAATTATTTTCTAGTTTTACCAAGTTGTAGGTGTTTTTAGCAACTTTTCAAGTTTTTAGTATACCATATAAAATTAATGACCAGTTAAGCAATCAAGACATAATTTACAATATACTATATAATTTTTTTCTGTCATGTTTTATCACTGGGGTTTTAGATGTTTTACTAATCTTTTTTCCTTTACATTTTTCAAAAATGTTTTATTTTTTAAGCTTATGTTCTTAGCTACTATAGTCTATAGTCTATATAGTTCTTGTTTTTTCAGTCATTGGTAAACACACGTATTTTTTATTTTTTAGTGTAAAGGTACAGGGTATGTATATGGTATATATAGCATGTAATATGTTTGTATACATAGGAGCCTTATGAGTATAGAAAACTGACAAGTATAGTTGGCTTATAAAAATGCATATATAATTTTTATCAAAGGAAGATCAGTGAGCATGCATTATTTGATTTTATAAAGTACGAAAGAAAAAGTAAACCCTTGGCTTATACAGTAGAATGCCCGAATAAAAATTCTGGTAACAATTCACTAAAGTCAGCCTGTGGAATGTATCAAAAATGTTTCATATTATTATATTATTACGTCAAGCAGTAATTACATCTAAAATGCACAGGACTTTCACTTCTTTTACGTCCTTGCTTCCCATACTATGACATATATATGTACATATAACTGTGTAGGAAGTTCTAATCAAACTGGTTGTGGTTTGACTTGACAGAACTATGAAGAATACACACAGCTCTTTACATCGTGTAATACTTAAGGTATTTGATGTTCGAAAAGCGGCTGTATTTTTATAACATTCTTTTGTTCTCTTTTGTGTAAACCTTGGCATATGCAGGAGCATGTTCCATGCCTCAGTCTATATACTAGATTTAGGTATACATATGATACCTAATTAGTCGACTGAATAATAATGATTCAAAAATAATTATTCAGTAAATATATATGTTCTTTAGAATAAGAGAATGACAATTTCCGTATTATACAATAAATAATACTAACTATGGTTGTTATTATATAGTTTACAAGTAAGAACGCCCGTCATATGACGGGTTTAATATAAGGTTTTAAAAATTTGTATCCGATGGCTGAAAAGTCTGAAATGCTTGAAGCTTTGCGAATGAGCTCATTTAGCCAGAGTAATAGCCATTTCTCTTAGCCAGAGTAATAAAATTGAAAATGAGACGTTACTTCAACAGTTAAAAGTGAAAGTCAAAATGCATTGCTATCTGACTTGGATCGATTTCACTTGTTGAGAATCAATATATGGATCTAGGCAAATTGTTCATTTGTTAGCTATTAGCTATCTGTACTTCATGCATAAGTCATTGAGAAAAGTCTCTTTTGTCCTAGGTATGGACTTTCCCGTTTTACTCTGTTTGTAGAATAAGCTTCAAGTTTAAATGAAAAGTAAGGTTGGTCTCATGTCTCATGGCATTGTGATAATAGCCTCAAGAAAGTTAAAACTTATCACTTTCTCCCGACTCCTCTTTGTGAATGAAATAAGCGGATTCTATTTGTTCTCTCCATTTGCGTGTCACTTCGGGCCTAATGAATAATACAGAGTTACCTATAAAACATTGTTCACACTTCCTCGTTTTTCAAGGTACTTTGTGTGTTTTCCTCTAGGGTCTACTAGGAATACATGTGTAGGCTTGGGGAAAGCTAGGACATTCTGCGTCGTCGTCTGTTATTTCTATTGTCCACGGACATACAAAATACTTCCTTAGCATAATGATGTCGTACAAAAAAAACTTAATTTTAATGAGAAGCAACCACTGTCTGCCGTATATTCTTTAGCTAATTATCAGCTTAAAACGGATATCCGCTAAAGAATATACATAACATATATGTATGCTGTCTATGTTATGAAAATTGAGCAGAGCCTATGCATATTTTTTGATGATGAGAACCGGTAATTTTTTACAATGTGTTTATTTATGACTCTTGTAGTTTTCAATGTCAGGAAGTATATATATTAGGTCCAGTACGGTGGTTGTAAACAAGTAAAACTTTATTCATAGACAAACGTAGTATGTTCATTATATATTGAAGTAATATGTGACAAAAAGTAAATATATATATACACATTACATATAGATCAAATGCTTATAATATATCTTTTTCGTAACGAACCTGTCCCAATACCAGCAGATAAATGACAATGGTGACATTAAATATGTCAGTAAGAGTAATAAAAATAATTATTAATTATATAGTATACAGTTCACAACATAATATATATATGTAATATATTTTATTATAACATTTACAATATAATATTATGTATTATTTTCTTTTTATTTACATGAATGTAATATAGATTAGCGTAGTTGGTAATATTTTTACATTCAAATTTTGAAATAGACTATAGTGAGAGTAAACTTTCTCTAAATATGTTATGAAGAAAGCACACGGGGACATGCATACAAATTATGTACGTGTACTTGAATATGTAGTAAATTATGTAGTAATGATTTTGTTGTTCAATGCTAAATGCTAATTGACATCCATATGTGCTTCACCTATAGCGAGCAACGTAGTAACAACAATTTTTACTACTACTAATAATTAGCTAATTAACCGTCAAAATATTTATAATATGTGTTTATTTTATCAATGTTTTTTTTTTCAAATTTAAAATTGGTTGAACGTTTATAATGTTTAGGGAACATATAACATATATAGTATTTGTATATTTTTAGTTTAGGAGTAAATAGGTATTATGAGTTCAAAATGACATTGTATGTTATGAAGTTTATGAAGAAAATTAAAGTTTACAATACCAAATTATTATTATTAGGTACAACAACAATGCAATAGTTGCATTTAATGTTGAATACGACGGACAAGTGGTATAAAGTAAATTGCTAAATTTTGAGTCTACAAGTTATTCTACAACTTTTTCTTACCATCTGACATATGGCAACTAAACTTACCCTTAACGTACCAGTAACTAACGAAAACAAGAAATGGGATTAAAAAAGCATTGGCGGTACAAAATTGATTGTCGTTTTTGTACATTGTCCGCATTGAAGCTTTTCTTGTCTCTGAAATTCATGTAATATTTTTTGTATGCTTCTGAACTGGTTTGTAATGGTGAAGGTTTCATTTTAGCCCATTTCATCGAAAATGGTGCTGCTGCTGCTGAGTTTTTGAATTGTTCATTTGTATTTTGAACATCATCTTCATCTCCAATAATACTGCTCAACCACAAGTTGTCAAGGAACTCGGATGATGCTGAAGATGATGGGGACGGTATCGAATTGGATCTAGGATTTCTGGATTTCAAAGATGGTACCGGCCATATTTTCTTCTGGTTGTTACTTTCTTGAGATGGTCCTGAGGATTGTTGTGAAATCTTGGAATTTAGCATGTTATTATCATTAAGATTATTGGTAGTTGTTGTACCAGTATTACTATTAGCTTGACTGCTTCCATGTCGCAAATTTTGGTGCCTTTCTGTTTCTAATCCGTCGTCATAGTCCACCTACAATCATGCCCAATACAACATGTACATAGTTTCAAAATAATTTCGTGCCTGGTGTGCACTTTGCACACTGCAAAAGTTGATGATCATGTGATTGGTAGGTGACAAAAGAGTTCCTTTGGACAAAAGGTAAAAGATCAAAGGTATTATATGTAATAATATAGTGAGTACATTAAAAATAGGATGTGAGATAAAACTTTAGTGCCTTTTGCATCTATATATATATTATAGTAAATCGTGATAATACAATAAATGTGGCTTTTGAGAAACATAAGAGAAAATTGCCAGCTAAAACAACAAATGTGTAACTTGTAATGTACAAAAACAAAAGGTCAATATAATATATCTAAATGATAGACAAGACTGTATTAGCTCATCATGTAATCGTAATATTATTCCTTTGCTTTTAGTAAAAATAATTAACTGTTATTGTCATAGTCAGGGAAAAAAATGATTCAATCGATCGATCCGGGAAAAATGTAATTAAATTTCCCGATTCCCTTTAAAATTATTATTGTAAAATTCTTTACTTCTCTATCCGTTTCTGTGTATATATATATGTCTGTGCCGTGTAATATATTTTTTATTTTTTGTTCTCAAAGGAATAACTGAGGAATTCAATATTGTATACAAAATATGATACATGCGAATAATAGTACAATGTTACCACAATCACGTAGTGATTCTTCTTTTTTCCTTTGTAGTCATATTTTCAATGTATCTCTGGTGAATTTTATACATATATGTGTAGGTATGATGAAGACAAGTATTATTATTTTGGGGTATATATACATATGGACAAAATACAGGATGGGGAAAGGAGAGAAAGTACGTGCTAAGGAAAAGAGAAAGCAACAGTGTGTATTAGGTTAATGTTTGCATAGGGATCTAGAAACAGATTATTTAATAAGTGAGCAAAGAAAGGGTTACAATGTGTATTATGGTGGATGGGGAGGAAAATTTTGGTTGATTCAATTTCTGAAAATTGTATTTTATGCCACCATTATTTGTCAACTGAAAATGAAAACAATAGTGAGAGGTTGAAAGCTTCTATATCTCTTTCTTTCTCTCATGAGAAAAGTAAAACCCTCCATTGTGTTTTTCATGTCGTATACATTTCCTAACTTCCCTCCTTTCTTTGTTTCTACCTGTGTTTGTTTCAAGGGAATTTTCATTTTCCTTGTATTTTATTGGTAAAACTTGACGACATTTTCTTTCTCTTTGGGTCCAGTGTAATGGTTATAGTTATTTTAAAATGTCTACAGCCTGGACCTTTTTTATACATGTACATATTTGGCTGGTTTTGTTTTAAAAGCAAAGTCTAGTCTAGTTTGTCTCTGTTTAGATTTTCCTTCCATTAAGCTTTTGAAAACTTTTGTAAGATTTTGAACTTTTCTTGACATTTCTCGCCGTGTAATGTGCGCATTGTGTCATTATACTGTTATTAGTATATATATGTGATATTACAAATTACATAGACAAATATAAGGTATATATACATACATATTACTAGAATGGGTCAAAACTATCTTTTGAAAACTGAAGGACGTAGGAAGAAAAGGTCTTTGAATCAGAGTAGACTTTTTTACTTCGAACCCAACTAACAATAATAATCATTATTATTATTAAATTAAAATAACACTTGGCCAATGGTTAATGGTCATTATTGATTATTGATAGTATACATTATAAATATACCTATTTATTTATGCATATTATTTAGTAAACTTACATAGAATCCATGACAGAGACTGGCCGACAGGTAGAAAATGATGAAAATTCCAAAGGACACTTTTGCCAAACTTTTCATTGTGAATGTATTAAAAGTTATGGTACTACAGTTGTTCAGGAAAAATAAGTAGCAAAATATATTTACTCTTGGCTGTTCTATGTATACAGTGTTTTATGTTTTTACTCTTCAAGTCGATATTATTATTATATTCGATATGTTATATTTTCAAAAACGTTTGGTATCGAGTCTCGAGTTTGAGTCAACGGGCGATTTGTTTAAAGTCTTATGTATACTTTTAATCTTGTTAAAAAGATGCTTTCCTTTTTACTTCACGTCTATATTTCTGACAACAATTAGATTAGTGTAGTGTTGGAGTGTCAAAGAACTGGGCGATAAAATCGTAAGTGAATGAATTTAGTCTGTTGGTCCTGTCCTGATTTTTGTAGGTACTTATGACGGCACGAAAAACTCGCAGACGTGTACTTGGAAAGATGATAATGTTTACAGAAGGCTTATTTGTTTTTGCTCTGTCTCCTAGAAATATGTATAGTAGATGAAATTATCATACGCTTTAAAAAATATTCTACTGTGTGCTTATACTCGTGATTTTTTGAACCACTGGATCAAAAATTTAAAAATAACTGAACTACAAAAGGTACTCAAAATTCGCAAGCACGTCCTTCTACTTTTTTTTAGTATTCATGGGCCAAATATTTATTTATTTTATTTATTTATTTGTTTGCTCGTTTTGAATTTGAATATCAATCTTTTATTTTGTATTTGGAAATACTGTACACTTTTTAAAACAAAATTTCAAGTACTTTTAAAAGGGAGCAATGTGCAAAACAAATGAGAGAGACGGATCCTTTCCTTTGAGATTCTATAGAGCGTCTCACCAAGTTATCATCCATGCCTGGAGTTTTATTTTATGTGCTGCAAACAGAAACGAGATATATTCTTTCACTTCCTCCTTTCTCGCGTCTCTTTCACTTCTTTCACTTTGCGCATCCCTTTCCCTCTCATCTGTTGTCTCACATAATATTCTTTTAGTAGTTTTCAGCTTTCTCCCCTGTACATTGTACAGTGTGTACACTGTACACACACCGGATTTAAATTTCAGTACTTACTTATTGTATTACTCTGGTCTGGGTTAAATATGTGGGCTGATATGTGAGATGCTTTCTACATGATGATGTAAGTTGTTTTATTTGTTGGTATTATTACTAATAATTTGTAGCAATAACACGCAAATGACGTAAGGAAACGAACTCAATAGATGAAGAAGACAACAGATACAACATTTAATTTATTGTACCACATTTATTAACTGTATGCTGTATGCATGATGTTTCCGGAAAGTTCATTAAAGACTTATATAATGACTATACATTTTCATTTACTGCATTTTTAATAATACTTGCTCATTATTTATTGCAGTTGAGTCATTAGTTGTGGAAACATACTGAGTGACGAGGGATTCAGTCTTCCGTCATTTTTCGATTATATTATATCTACCGTAAAAATAACAACACATAATTACTTGTCTCTTTCTTTGTTTCACTAAAGTTGTTATCAGTAAAACACAAGTGTTTTCTTTCTATTTTTTCATTCAGTACTAGAGACCAGTATTGTGCATGTAGGTTTTTTGTATCAAAAGTATAAATCCCGGAACATCAGACATCGTAATTTTATTCCTGTAGATTGAATCACTTTTTAACATGAAATAGGTTTTGACTTGAATCATTATAAATCTACTACTTACTTCAAATGTCCAAAGTACAAACGTACACACAATATGGCTATTATGGGGTATTTTATAGTTTATATATGATGCATTTACTAATTAGTTATTGTGTATTCTTAGAAATCCAAATTTGGAATTTAGTGTATATCTATATTATATATGCACCTTCGTAGATCCGAAATCCAAAGCGAATACATAAGTAATAAATGAGCGTTTTCAGGAAACTTTGAATCAGCTTTCGGTTTTCGTTCATCGTTCGTAATTTATTGAGTTTTTCTTTAAAATATATAATAATATTGTAACAGTATGTATGGTGTATTACGTGGTGATGAAAATCTGTTGTACATTGTGTATTTAGTAATATACAATGCCTATAAGGTATTGCCATTTTAGACTTTAGACAATGTCATTATACACGCAATATTATTAGCATCATATTTACAAAACATTTCTTGAGAATGATATCACTATAGATTTAATTTATACGCTATTATTTCCTATAGTAGTTATATTCAGAAGTCCACTTTTGTATATAGAGATGTATCATGAGGTGCCTCTCACTGTTAAGTGCACAAAAACTTACTATTTGATGGTATAATTTTATAAATAACAATAATGAAATATGAAATATATTTTACTAAGACTCAGTACAACAATTTCTTTAAATTTCAGTATTTTAATGATTTTATACATTTGTTTCTTTTTTTGAATACCACATTGCATTTTTCAGTTCATAACCGTTTCACATTGAATTACAATACTAATTATTATTATTATTTGGTTTGGATTTTTCAATAATAGCCGTTATACTGTCAAATTTGGCAGAACATTACAAACTGGTTAGATGAATTTTTAACTTTTAACATACACGACTATGTATATATACAACATATATCATATCATGCACGACAGATAACGTCCAACAATAAATAAGTGAATAAAATGTAATAAATAAAAATAACATTATATACATAGTACATGTATATTATATATTATAGTAAATATTATAAAGGGGCTAAACCTTGAATGAAAAGTGTATCCATACTTGCTATAATTCATGCATACAAATGTATATACAATATACAATATAGTATGCTATGCATGCTTAATCACAGATTCTTTCAAAGAATTCATATAAAATATTAGGTGTAATATTGTTTGAAAAAATAAAACCTTAATAGTTGACACAAAATTTATCTTAGTGTCAGAAACTTTAAGTAGCTTTTCATTCCTGCACGCACAATATACACAGTAACAAAAGACGATAAAATAGCTATAATATATAGCCACATACAGTATTTTAACGTTAAAGACAAATGCGCAAAAATCTACTAACTACTATGAACTAGTAACTATTAACGTGATGTAATTTAATACAACAGAACCATGTACATATTTGATATAGGCATTCATATACATGTATAAATCTAAGAGCACACAGTTTTTGCTCTTGCACCATTCGCAACTGAAAATTCAATTATTAGAAATAGAGCGTAAAGGTATATTTCCGCATATTTGACTAGATTCTTTATTGACGACATTTGAGCAAAAGCCCTTGTAAAAACAAATCGATTTTAATCTAATTTTTGCACACCAACGTTCTCTGGCACGTATACACAGTAAAATTTAGAATAAAAAAAAAAGATAAAATTTAAACCTGAAATATGTAGTTGTCACTTGTACAAAATTCATTCATACTAAGCACAAAACAATTATAAAGTGGTGTACATTCACAAGTTTTGATGGTGATGTTGTATAATACTTTAATTCTTAAGCATATATTGAGATTCGGCTGCTATTTTGTATTTCAATGATGTGATGTATAATATTTAATATTTTTAGATAAAATCACAACCAAGTTTAGGTTTTAGGCTTTTAGATGGTAACAAATAACAAAAAATAAAATAATTATTACAAAATATTTCAAAATTAACAGAATACGAAGAAAACACGGTTGTTGCTTTTTGTTTGAATTTTAAATTTAGATATATATTATTAGAAATATGTAAATAAAAATGTTGCGAAAATAACATATATATTTTATATAGTATACTAAAATATATAATACGAAAAAGATTCAGTTCTTTGGATAATTTACTCCAACTTGAATTTGGAATTTTTCATATAGCTCCAAAATTCACTTTCCTTCGACTTTAAAAATAATTTATCCCGTTTTGATGCATAATATTAGTACATCAATGAGGGTTTTTTTTGTGGTAACTTTCTGGTCAGTCAATCAGTCAACATGTTTCATGATACTGTACTCGTACAATCTATTGTACTTCATTATAAAAATTTCAATATTAGGCTTGTCTTCCTAACACAAAAATGGTTTTTATGTAAGTAAACTACAGAAGGAAATTCTTTTATCTATTTCCATTTGTAATTTCTTTCCATTCCATTTCCGCTTCGATCATTTGTTTAAAATGTCCAAGTTCGTAAATACTTTCCGACAATCTCCCAAAAGCGTTCATAAAGGCTACGATTTCATTACGAGTCAAAAAGTCTTTTCCCTTTTTATATGTAAATTCTTCAGCAAATAGTACTTTGAGAGCAGTTCCAAGTCCTTTTACTTGTAACTTTCCCCATAGTTTACACTTTTGACATCCAACACAGTCCATGATTCTTGTGATATTAGTAAATCTCTGGTGAAAGTCAGATTTCAGTTTTGCAGCATCCGTTCTCGAAAATAATGCTTTCTCTTGGAAATGATAAGGAAAACTTTCTACCACTCGAAGTAAATCTTTTATAGCGGCTTTAACATCTGCATCTTCATCGGGATTGCCAGTGTATAAATCAAAGTTTTGAAGGAAAGAAGAAATTTTCCAAATGGCTCGAAGTTCCAGTAGATATAAAAAGTATAAATTTTTTAACCATTCTGACCCTTGTTCTTTTGTCAAAGCATTTTCAAAATGCTGACGAAATTCCGTTACATTTGGTCCCCAATCTAATTCCCCTTTTGGTTTGAATAGAGTTCCTGTCTTTGTGTCTGTAAACAATCAGTAGAAAATTTCATGTCATAAAATTCAAAATTCAATGTCGATTTATTTTACATCATACACATATTTTATGTTTATAGTTTATAGTTTATACAGATAGGAAAACATTCAAAGATGTGTTATCAAACACTACACCAGATAAAAATGTTCATTTAGAGAATATTAGATGGATTTCTTACTTGTGAGAAGGTACTTTGAACTGAGATGAATATTTATACTTGAATGTAAACCAGAAATGGCACGATAAAATGTCCTTTTTTCTATACAAGACTCTATAGAAATTTAAAGAAAAATGAATTCATTCATTAAACATTAAAACTTTCTGTTTCTGTGGTGTATATATAATGGATTGTCATATAAAATATTAAAACGTCATACATTATGAGTACACTTTACCTTCAGTCTTTGAGGGTCGGAAAGGGACCATCAGATTTATTGTTTCCCTGTAATTGAATTTTGAATTGGTACATTATTATACTATACATTTCACATCTCTGGTTCCTGAATTCACACTTTCATCAATTATTGTTTTCAAAGTTTTCAATATTTTTTTATCATGCGATAATTATGTAGTACCTGAAACAGTTTTCATTATAAATCGCGTTCCAGACACGATGTGCTGAAGAACCACGGTAACCAGTGAATCTGGAAAGTACATGCACATATTTTCAATTTTCAAATCAAGTTTAGTACAAAACTGATCAATAAATAAATGCAATACACATGAGCATAATGACTAGAATAAAAAGAGCGTACCTTTCTGGGTTAAGAAGTAAATCTACATATTGCATATCAGAATCTATTTCATCTCGTATTGTACAAAAGTCCACAAGAGAAGCGTCATAAACTTTCCATCTCTCAAAACCTTCCTGAGACTCGGCACTACATTATTTTATAAAGTACAAAGAAAAGAGTTACGTGTGTTTGCTGTACATGAATTGTATAAATTTCAGGCGAGTCTGGTTGTTTCAAAATAAAGTTAAATTAAAAATACATTATTGGAGTCAATACCTAAGAGACGTATTTATAAAACCAAGATCATCGCCACAAGTAGGTCCACCACTGGCCTTCTGAAATAAATTATTACCAGAAACGCTCATGGTATTATGTTTTTTTCATTCTGTTATTCCGAATATTTTGTAATGTTTCTTAAAATTGTAGGTTGCAAAACGTCAATTTCTTCTGTCTTTTATATTTTATACATAATGTCTAATGTGTACACACATTATACCAACTAAATACTTGATCATACCTTTGGTTTCTTTGGGTAAGGGTTTCGTTGAATGAATGTTCCCTTCTGTCCTTTGATTCCAGCTGGAACTTCATCCTATTTAGCATGCAAAAAATTGATTAAAGTTTTTTAAACCAACAAATCAAGGTATTACTTTGCAGTGGATTATAAATAATTCTAATTGATCACTTTATCGTATAAAAAAAAGTTGGAACACGGTAGAGATCGTACTTATTACACGTGACACGTGATACGACAAGAGAACTTGGAATTTAGTGTTACATAAGATTATGGTGCAGTATGCTATATTATTTTTTTTTAATTCTTACATCACTACATGGTTTGACCTGGCAAAACTCAAAGGAGCATGTACTATCATCAGACCAATATGGGCAATCTTTTTTTAAGTTAACCTTTATGAACAAATGTTAAAAACACGGATTAATAATTTATTTATCACTACATATTATTCTGCTACGTGATTTAAAACAGGATAAACAATAAACATAGTAAAAAGAACAACATACTTGAAAAAATCTAAAATAATTTTTCATCAACAGAGACTGAAGTCTAGGATAAACTTTAAAGTTATTGAATTGATCCACAGCATCAACTTGGCACGAACAGTCACTGTTAATAGCACCTTGGAGCTGTAATAAAAGAAACAATGGTAACACATTAGATATCAACTTCTGAATTTTTGATTAATGTAGGTATTAAGTGTATTAGTTCATCGATAAATGAGCGAAACGGATTTAATTTACAGTAGTTGTTAAAAAGAGAAACGCGAGTAATATATAGATACCTGACAAAAACAGCTGTCTTCTCCACCATTACTGGCTTTATTTGTCTGGAAAACTCCAGGTATGAATTCCGTTGAATTGACAGAATCAATTTGATTCAAAAAACATCTTGTAGCCGTGACACACACAACAAACAAGAAAATGTGATACACTTTGTACAGTAGGAGACCCATCACGGTTTCTCGGCTCTTTACAGGCTTCATATTTGGATAATGATAATTTATATTTATTAACTTTTACGTATTTACATGTGTCATAATTTTATCACTTCCAAGTTCCCATTGAAATGTACATATAAATACAATTAAGTATAACATCTGGTTAAAAATAAATGGACATGGCCATTTGTAATCTTAAAACCTTACATTTTAAAGTCACCAACCAAACACACACATATATACGTCAAAAAATGTAACACATCACAAATGAAGTATATCGCTGTGTCCCTTCTAGCCAAAACTTATTGCTCTGTAGTTTACGTTTTAATTTAGGTTAAATAATCAAAAGTTTAGATGATAGAATATTATGTGAAAGTATCTGAATATAACGATAATAGTGCTTATTTTAGTTTACAAAATTTGAACAAATAACAGTGAATAGAGAGAGCAGCAAAAGTGACAAAACTTTCTCTCTCTGCAGAATTTCGCCCAGAGCCTTCCGCTCTGGACAACAATATCTTTAGCTACTCTGAATTTACACTCGGTACGCAAAAAGTTGAGGGATATTATATTTTTTGACGGCACAAACGGCACAAACTGATGTATACATATAACATGTGTAGATAAAACAGAGAATGTATAATGAATAATGAATACTTACTTATTTGACAAAGTCAATGTGTGTATGAACGTTGTAATTACTTCCACCAGTCTATTCAGTATTTCAATGCCATCACAGAAAGGGTATTAGTTATTAGTTTGTCTACAAGCCAAACAATAAAAAACATATAATAACAAAATTGCTTTTGTTTACAATGAAAATAGCATGGTACTAGTCCCTTTTTTTACAATTAATGGACAATAACAATAACAAAGGATTTAGTTTATGTATTTAGTACGTAAATACTTTCTGCAGTTAAACTTTAAACTATGTAATGTGTACTTACTACTTACTACATGCACTGTATTTTAGAACTTTATCAAAAATATATATTGAGCAATGAAATCTTCAAAAGAAAGTAAAGGGTCTTTCCGTTTTTCTATTTACTACATATTATTATAAACTACTGAACACTACACTATGTTGTAGTGTTTAGCAGTATGCAGTATGCAGTTTTTTTGAATCAGAAATGTGCGAGAAATGAAAGAGAAATGCATGGTAGGTATACTGTGACATCCTTACCCACTTTTAAACAAGTCATACATGTATAGTTGCATAGATAATAGGTAAAGATTGTATTAGTATTCATCTCAGTGGATTGGATTCAACATTCATATTATTGTTGTTGGACCATACATTAGATATCGTATGTATGCATATGTATACATACGACAAACATATATATATATATATGTTTGATATTATACTGAAGATAAGAAAGAGAAGATTCTATAACACTATACTACTACCTTTGTTACTACACGTGAGAGATTTTGTGTTGTTCATCACTTTTCACTCTCTAATACTATCAAGTTTACTCTCCCTTGATCTACAGGTATCATATGTTGTATAGATACATATATAATATACTATACGAAACTGAAAACAGTTAACCGTATGATAATGCATAAAATCATGGAATGTTTACTTTTTGCACATGGTAAAGATAGTAGAACTTTGGTAGACACACAACACACAATATATACGCAGGTGTCTACTTATTTAGTAAACAGATTATTAAACAGATTATTGTACCTGTGCCTTTTATTACAATGTAATGTACAATGTACTTTAGTATAATATTGACGTAATTTACATTGAGACATTTAATTGTGACAGATGGCTTCAATTCGTTGATAGCCACAAATGATATGATACAACTATACATCTACGTTCTACAAGTACATTACACACTACCTTTCTAGATTTTGAATCAGCACTACACATTATACTTGGAACGCAAAATCAATAGGTTATCAGTACACTTTTGTACGCGAAATAAAAAAACGTAACATGAACTTGTGAAACCACAAGGTTAGAACTAAGTTTGTTAATACTCTGTGTTTGTATCACATTCGCTCGTATAGTGTATAACATGGAACAGTACTATAGATAGTAGAATAAAAAACATACATATACAGAGATAGATTGTAGAGTATACACAAAAACCTAATTGTATGAGCAATAGAATTAATAGGAAAATGTACACAAGGCTATATTGTTATGATTGAGCTTTAGGATTTGTCGCACACTGCATACTCTATAAATGTTAAAAATTACGAATCGCTTGTATAATATCATATTAATTTAAATTGAATATGTTACAGTATATAATATATTTTTTTTTAAATTAATTGTACTGCCACACATCATGTTATTGTAGATTTTGCTAGATATATTTTAGTATCAAACTACTAACTATTATAGAATTTACAAGGAAAGTTTTCATACCTTTTTATTATTATTATTATACACGATATTTTCCCACAATGGTTATGACTTTTGACAGTTCAGTTATGAAATGTATTACGGTTTACGGTTGTGGTATGCTACACTTTTGTAAAGAAACTAAAACCAATTAGATTTTCCTGCTGAAAATTCCTCCCCTACTTTAGAACTGAATAGGGCGATGTTGACCAATGATACCCATTTTTACTGGAAAATTAAAAATACGTGTCTGTATAAGGGAAATGGTTTGTTTTACAAGAAGTAAAATACTGAAATGTAGTGAAAGAAGATACTTGACGTTTTCCTTGTGCTTACGTGTCATATGCAGACTAGAATCTATATGAATACATCACTACATAATGATGATGATAAACCATAATCGCAAATTATAAATCAAGAAGGCCTCGTTCTATACAGTATAGTACATAATACATACTCCCGTGATATATTTATCTACGCACCAACATTTTGCCTTGTAAATAAAAAGTTGTATAATGTATAATGGAAGTGTAATGCTAATATGCATTCTATATAATATCATACATTATATCTGTGTACATATAATTTATAACTTTTTATTTCGTGCTAAACAGAGAAAGAAAACAGAAACTGAAAAGGAAAAAATCGAACAAATATTGGCACATGCATGCAAGCACTTAAATACATTATTTGTAGTAATGTTGTCCCATACACAGTTTTTAAATTCTTGTCATGTCACACGAGAACACAGACAGAAATGGATTTGTATTTGTAAGCGCAAACATATTATACTATTATAGTTCAAATATAATGTGATTGATTTACAAATCAATAACGAATAGACTAATCCAAATATACATGCATAAAAAAACGGTATTGTAATCTATTATTTACATTCATACACATAATAGTTCATCACTCATCATACCTAATACCTTCCATTCTTAACAGGTATATACAGGTGGAATATTTTGTTTACCGTTTGCATCCATGAATTCGTAAACATAAAAATATGGTGTCAATGAAATATAGTTCTTTATAACAGATATTATTGTCGTCTACTTAGTACGTACTTAGGTAGTTCCTCTTATTCTTATATTATATACTGTGAGCTGTGAGCTGTGAGCGCACTTATCACTTGCTACTTGAACAGTTGTCAAAGCAGTATGTAGTATGTATTCCATGTATTGCATTTACACAATATAATAATACGGAATGAAATATAACTTGATAAGGCATTTCCAGTTTAAATAACAAAATGATGTAAAGTATAAAGTACAATAATAGAGTGTACAATTGTTTCAATACCTTTAGTTGATTCGAAATTCAGGAACTGTATGATATTATGATGTAAACACGTCAGTACTGAATACGCATCATTCAATAATTCATAATATAATATTCTCCGAAATCCAAAATGCTATTTACATGTATTGTATTGTATCTCACGCTCAAAAAGTACACACTCCACTCTCACAACAATAAAACTGTAACAAATTGTTTGTCAAATCTCACGAATCTCACATTTTGCATATATAGCAAAAAAGTACAAAATATGATTTTATTTCCAACAATTTGGATCGGGAGAATGTTTTGTTTAATAAAATTTAATCATCTCAAGTTAAGTATAACCTCTAATACGTTTTCTATGGAAACGCCAAAGTGAGGTTAGTGGTTTAACTGACATGATTTTAAGAACATACACATGATGGAGAGTGGAGAGGAGACAATATTGTCAATTGTAACCATCGCAATCGCTTCATCAGTCTTGAGTGTATCATAAAATTAATGAGAAAAATGAAGTGCTGAGTACTGCTACATCTAATTTGATGAATTTTTAAAATGTCGTATAGGCATATATAGGCATACTACTATATAGGCATATATACAGTAGTACTGTAAAAATTCTTATAGGATGATTATTCGTCCTCCTCAAATTTCCAACAAGAGAGGGTAAAATGTCGTATATTACACCATAAAAGAATCAATGATAATGAGAAGAAAAAGATAATCATGCCTATACTAATGAAAATTATAGAATCATATAAAGATGCCTTTTTTATATGCCATTTTTTATTTCGTCAATGTAACTGACGATTATCCCTGATGAATGCAGAGACAGAGACAGAAATACATTCCAGGAGACATTGTTACAAGCTTCTGTATTTTGCTTTGGTTAGCAATTTCACTGTTTCAGAAAAGGGGTTCCATTATTTTTGTTCTATTCATATTAAAAACTTAAACCGAAAATCTGTCGGGTTTTTGATCCGTGTTACAAACAGTACCTATTAAAACGTGCACACACATGAATTCGTTATTTGCGTGTTGATGCATTTTTTTGATGACTGATTAGTCCTTGGCGCGGGTAAAGGCGCCATCTTGGTTTCTCGTTTTTTTGTGAGATGTTTTATATTTTTTTATATGTTTTGGGTTTGTGTTTTGAAAAAAACACTTATTTATTGCACTTTATACTTAATAATTAAGATTAAAATGTCAGAGGAGAATCATATTCTGACTAACAGTAATAAAATACATCTGATCAACCAACTTGAAAAGGAGAATAAGAATTCTAGTGGTTATTATAGTGTGGTAAGTGAACTTCGTAAAAATAATGAATAGGGTATGCATATTATTATGTACCATGTACCATGTACCCAGTATTATCTATTACCTAATATGAATTTATTATTGTTATTCATTATTTATTCTCTGGTTATAAGAAATTACTTCAAATGTATGATATATATGTATTTTGCAATATTCAATGCTTGTCTCATTCATCATTTTATAATAGTGATTTTATGATTATGTCTCATTTGTAGATGAAGAAGATGAACGATATGAATTTAAATAAAGACGAAGAGGAGGATCTTAAAAAGGAGCAACAGATAAAGTTCCTTTCAATTTTGTATCCTAAATATCGACTCGGTCATAAATTAGATGACAACTACTCTCCATTTTCGTCTGAAAGTTTATCCGTATCTTTGGGTACAGTTAAGGTAAGCCTGAAAAAATTTTATTTATTTTTTCTTGGATAGGTATGTATTTTTGAAAAAAAGGAAAACTAAGTAGGAGCTTTTTAAATGACTCACGACTCATAAGTTGTCAGTATAGTCAGTAGTAGATATTTAAAAATATTCTACAAAAGAATTTTTTTTTGCATGCATCAACATATAAATTGTTTGAATATTTTATTTTTTATTTTCGTGCTGCAAGTTGAATACTTTTTTTTAAAAAGTTAAATACTGTTTATTACATTGCATTGGTACATTAAAATATTTTGTTACAGGCTAAAAGTTCTTTGACTCCTAGTACAAGAATGAATGCAGACATATTACCTAAACATCGAAAGGAAGAAGAAACTATCAAAACAAAAACTGATCCACAGCATCATTATCGTGCTGTTTTGATTACAATTGAAAAGGTAGTAATAGCTTTTATTGATCGATTATGTTATGATGGATTTATTAAATATAGTTTTTGAATTGTATGTATCTTGTATTATATAATATATTATGGCAATAGTTATTACTGTTTATAACTTTAGAAATCAGTATTGTTCTCACACTATTTTTATTTTTAAAAATAAAAGCTCTATCGGTGCCTTTTGGAAATTGATGAATGTGACGTTCGTTTAACTGTATTAAAATACGAATCTGAATTGGACAAAGAACTACGGGAAATGGCTGTTCAAAAAGTTATGCAGACTTTGCAAGATGAAATTTTAATTCGAAATATTTTAACTATTGACAAAGGAAAAGTAAGAACAACAATGTTTTTTTATCGCAATCATTTTATGCATTTCATTGAATTTGAAACTTGTACATGTACCAATAAGTTGAATTCGCTGCATTCTTTAGATTTACATATAATATATAATAATAATAATAATAATAAATAATGCGTTTTTTTTTGTATTTACTATCTAGATTGTCATTTCTCGTCTTTTACCTCTTTTGGATAAATCTTTTGCTCTTAAAATATTTACTATTCTTTTGAAATCAATTTCGACTAGCTGGAGCATGAAAAGTGAAGTTGAAAAACTTTACAGTTATCTTCGCTTAATTGTACTTCAAGTGGACGAAGCAGACATGATCATGATTGTCAGAGATATTAGTGACTCATTGTTATTGGAAAGACTGGTAACTAATAAGGTAAATGTTTGACAATATAAAAAGCTTAACATTTTATGTGTAAATTTTAGTTTTTATTTTTTTATTTCTCATACCAATTCAATCATTATTATTGATTTGTACTGCGTACATAACTCAAACATAACTTCAAACTAATGCGACACTTGTTGTTTTGTTTTTTGAAATATAAATTCTAGCTTGGAATCAGCTTATTAATGACGTTGTTGTATTGTGGCGATAGCTTGTACTTTGAAAAAGTAGATGTGGAAAAATTACCTAGTTTCAATGAAATTTGGATTAATGGTTCAGGCAAAATTCTGCAAGCTATGAAAGAAAAATTTGACAAGTTGGCAATTCCATTTGATCTTTACCAAGAACTTTGTAAACGTTCTTTAGCATTGTAAGTATTCTTCATATTGGTGATACATGAATGTAAATGTAATCTTGTAACTATCTAGTTCATGGAAAGTTCAAATGTGTATTAATGTTTTTGTTCTTTCTTCTTTTTTTTAAATTTTTTTTCGATAGACCTGGACATTATTGGGCTACAAATATGCGAAATATTATGCATGAAGTTGTGGAACTTTTTCTTCTTGATAGCGAGATCATGCTCATAAAAGACAAATAATAGATTTGACTATTATATCGGCAATTTGCAGTTTCTGTCATTTGTTAGTGTTTTACTTACCACTTATGTCTCCAGGTTTTACTATGAACTATGCACAATTAGTTCTACTGATAAATTTACGGACCATACACAGTGTAGATATTACATATATTATATGTTTATGTAACTACGTATGAATATAATTTTTACTTATTTAAATATAAACTACATCTTATAGTGCTTACTTTAAAGTTTTTACCATTGTTAAAAACTAATGATACTTCATATTATCTTATGTACTTAATTAATGAGTTATTCAGTATTACTCTTCTCGTTTTTTTTGAATTTAATGTTGATGAATTTTATACTATATCGGTTTTTATAGAAGAAAAGAATCATTTTTTGTAGAACTATAATATTAACATTAGTAATAAGAATTTTGTTAGTCAGCAATGAAATGAAACGACCTTTATTATAGAACAACTGTTGTACAATATTATATAGTATAGATATTTGGTAATAAACATTTTCTACGCTCTTTCTATCATCATAATACGGTATGCTACACAGATAATTGGTTTTAGAGCTTATTTATTAGATTTCTTGTAATTTAATCCGCTTACCACTTACTAATACTTACATGTTTTATATTTTAATTCTATGCCTCATATTGATACATTCGGTGTGTCTAGAATTACTTCATATATATATATTATGAATCTCCACATTTATATTTACATCAATTTTAATTTATGATTAATAACTATTAACAAGCTATAATGAAAAAAAAACGTCTTGCAATGTATTTCATGCAGAGATTTCATGATGTTCAAAAGTCCAATATCTAAAGGGAGGAAAGGCACTGTTTCATTCGTCCTCCTCTTATACTTATGTTGGTCATTATTCAGATACAGTCATACACGGAACAGGTTGAGATGACGTAATCGCAATTAAAAATTGTACTAATCTATAACATTATATGTTGTGAGGCATGGAATAGAAGAGAAACGAAAGTACGAGTTCACATAATATAATATAATGGAAATCTAAAGTGAAAGATTTTCATATATTTTGTTCAAAAAACAGCATAAAAAACTACTCGTACGTTTTTCTGTTTTGTATTTTAAGTTATCAAGTTTTTTTTAAAAAAAAAAACGCCTAAAAACTAAAAGAAAAATGACGAGAAAGGAATTAATTCCACTGATTGAACGAGCAGATCAGCTCCATCGACGAAATGAGGTATTAGTTTTTCTTCCATTTTGGTCCTGAGTTTTCTTTAAGTAAAACATGTCTAACATATAATAGGTAAATATTTTAATCCACAATTTTACTTTCCAGATTTTGACTGTAGCTGGTGTTGTTTTTAGCTTGTTTGCGGTATGTTTTATTTTCTCGTATTTTCTTGTATTTATTTTTCCTTTACAAAAAACTGTGTACTTGTTGTTTTTTTATGATTTCAGTATAATCATAGTATTGCTGTGAATGCTAATGGTAACGTTTTACTTTAAAATGGTTACCTTTTTCATTTTCATTGAAAATTTTCCAGACTGGCACCATTAATGGATTTTCCGCAGTAACATTGCCCAGTCTTTTAGAACCTGATTCAGAAATTAAAGCAAGTTCGGACGATTTAAGTTGGATCGCGTCTATGGTTGTAATTGGTTGCATTGTAGGAAATTTTGCAAGTGAGATTCATATATTATATAAACAAATACAATGCCCTTCCCTCGAAAGTTATAAAATTTTAAATACAATATTTAAAGGATTTTTTTTTGCATGAAATTATTGTGGTATTATATTAGGTGGTATAATTTCTGAGTGGATTGGTCGAAAAAAGACTATACTCGTTAGTTCTGTGATATTTTTCTTTGGATGGATTATCATAGCAGAAGTATGTACATTTGATATATACATAATATACATATTTACTTTCCAAGTGCTTTTTACAATATCTTAGAACTGAATTCTTAATTATTGTGTTTCATTTTCGAAAACAAAGGCGAGTGGCGTATGGGAGATACTAGCTGGCAGGGTTTTAACGGGCCTAGCTTCTGGCTTTTATTCGACTGCAGTTCAAGTTTATATTTGTGAAGTTTGTACACCAGAGACTAGAGCGGCATCAGGATCTACACCAACATTAATGGTCTCGATAGGAATTTTATCGACTTATATACTCGGCTCTATCAGTGAATGGAGGAATGTTGCATTGATTTGCAGCGTTTTTCCTCTTATTGTTCTGTCCTACTGCTTTTTTTTACCTGAATCTCCAGTATGGTTAGTAAGTTTTATCCTGGATTTGCATATAATATTGAATTTTAGAATGGATATAAAAAAAAGTTATAAACTATTTCAGTAATTATAATTTTCGTACATTAGGTTAATATCTAAAGGAAGAGATGCTGAAGCTTTGCAAGCTTTAATTTGGTTGAGGTTAGTTTTATATAATATATGTACCGTAATATGCATATTGTATTTTTTTTATGTTAAAGTTTAAAAAAATATATATACTCTCGAAATTCGTAGTTCAAAAAATACTAACAAATACGAATACTTACATTTATTATTTGTTTTATTTATTTTATCTTTTGTATAGGAATGACACAGAAGAAGCAGAACAGGAAACACTTAGATTGCAGTATTTAAAGGAACGGCGTATCAATAGTACTTTTTCTCTCAAAAACTGCTGTCAAAGGTTAAGCGATAGGGGAGTTTTTATACCATTACTCATAGGGACAACTTGCTTCGTTTTCCAACAAGTAAAAAATCATCATGAAAAATATTTACAAAATTTTAAATACTCCACAGCAATATAGTACTATTCCATTAAAAATAGTAAAAGGTTTTGACTCCGCCCCTTCCTATGATTTAACATACAGACATCCTTGATTTTTCTTAAATAATCATACAAAAAAG
>JAQGBH010001757.1:0-29366 GCA_034698265.1 Sminthurinus aureus
GACATTATCCCTATTATAGGGGTATGGTTCCCGACTGCCCTAAGCAAATCCTTCAGGAATTTTCCGCCACATGGTGGCGGGGTACGGCTAGTAATGTATAAGCCATTACAGTGTATGAAAACTTCATTCCATTCTTGTACTCACAAGTCACAGGTAGATATTTCTGGCTCATTTCTCTTACTTACAAATCTTACAATTTACAATGGATTATTGATTATTGATGTAGTTGTTAATTTTAGGAATAATGGAAGTGACAGGACGTTGAGCGTTGAACCAAAAATATTTACTGCATAATAGGCAAAGAACGTCTCTCCTTTGACAGTTGACAGTTGGCAATGAATCAGAAACCCAAAACCAAACTTGTGTCGATGAAGAATAAAGAGTAACTCATTTTCCTTTATGATATTTGCAATTTTTACTAGTTGTAAAACTCAGATTTCAAAATTCAGGTAGATAAAGCTAACAAATTATTAATATCGATATTATTGATACACCGTATGATTTCTGATAAAAGTACAAAGTACAAAGCACAAATGCACAGCAAAAACGAGAACGAGACAGAACAAAAGTGTTCTACAACGTCCAATGTCTTCTTTCTTCTTCTTCTTCACACTTTTGTGATTCTTGAAACGTTTCCATTTTCCATACTTTTTTGTTCTGAGACAGTTGACAGTTGTTTGTATTTTGTAGATAAGATATTTTTGATGTAATATATTTACGTTCCTACAAATAGTTAAGATGAATACTTTTATACTGACTCGGATTTTTGCGAGTGAGTTTTTTTTTCCAACTCAACTCAAGCGTAATGACAGTATAGAGTACAATCGTGCACTTTTTGAATTCTTCTCCCTTTTTTCATCTATTATTCAAAAATTTGACAAATGCACATCCAAATACAATCCACATTCTGCATTCTACATTCTATATTTTACATTGTATTCCCTCAAACCAAGTTGGCGAACGTACATGAATGAAAACATGTGCATAAATGTTTGTATCTGTATTACTACTTATTACTTTCAATTTTCTCAATGTCCTTTATCATCAAAAAATAATAATAGACGGCTCTGAATATGTTTCAATTACAACACTACACACTACAATTGAAAGAAGTTGAAGAAGAAGTCCAAGAAGAAGGAGAAGAAGATGTATTGCATATGAAAGTAAGTGTGTGTTAGTGTGTTAGTGTCTGTGGATGGTTTTCAATTTTCAGTACACATGACACATGTACCTGGGACATGTGAATTACAGCGTATTGTTATAACCACAGACTCGGCGTAATATGCACATTGTACATTTTACAAATGTGTGTACAACACACAAGACAGAAGACTGAAAATAGTAAAATAGCCGACAGCCGCCCTTCATTGTACCTCATGATGATGATTGAATGTTCTTTAATACTCACATGTCATATCTTATTAATCATGAACTATCTGTACTATAATTAGAAAATAGGAATACAAAGTAGAGACAACCTCCACAATTTGCAGCATTTTAACCATGTACATTGTACATACATACATATTATGTTGTGATTTGTACTCTTGTCTTACTCTGTTTGGTTTGGTTATTTCTGGGTTTTTGTGATGTGAGATTTGAGTCATTAGACATGCAAAAAGTGTACGGTTATTATTATTATTATTAGTTGAAATAATTGTGAAAAGTCCAATACTCATATCTGTATCCTGTTTTCAACATTATTGATTGTAAAAATATGTACATTTGTTGTATTGACAAAATTTATTCATGTCTCAAGTTTGAAATTTGGGTATTGTGTACAAAATTAATTGGAATAAATGAGAATTATAGGACGTGAACAGTTAGAGGAAGATGGTGATTGATCGGAATGACACAGACACAGCCACAGTTGTAGTCAGGGAACTATGTCATATTTATGTAAAAAAAGGTACATCTGTATCTACACAAATAAATGATAAGTTTATCTTTATCATGTATTTGTAAGTACGCACCTAGTCCAGCAGCAGGGAGTCTTGGTAATAACGAAATAATTATAATGAGCAAGGAACTTTCTTAAATCAGGTGAAACTTATTTTCAACTTATTTTGATTTTTCATGTTTCCTCTAAAAGGTAAAAGTGTATTCAATATGTTTGGAGTTTTGAGTTTTGAATGCAAAACCTAAAGCCACGACAAATAAAATAATAAGAGAAAATATGACATTTAACATCAGAAAAGATGCACAAAATACTTGAAACTTGAAATCAAATCCAATGAAAGGGAAAGGAAATGCATTTTTATCCTCAATATTATGTACTTCTCACTGCAGTTTTTGACAGCACCGTATGAGTGCATCAAAATCAAAAATAATTAAAACAATAAGAAATACTAGGAACTAGAAATTCCTCAATCCCATCCCAGTAAAATTAGAAATCATTGTATATTGTGTTGGTACGGATTATGAATTATAATTATCATATCACTGATAATTTGTATGCTGATCCACCATTTACCATTTACAATCTACATGCTGCATTAAGGAAGCAATTTTTCTGTTTTCTGGAGCAATTAGCAAAAATCTTGTTCTGATATAAATATGCATTTGTTATTTATTTTGTAAATCATGTATTTTTCATCCTCTTTATATTTAATTGTCGATTCTTTGTTGAATCTGCAACGTAGCTATTTGTATTTGTATTTGCATTTGTATTTGTATTTGTACTTTTATGTGTGTAGTATGTACACCTTGTTTTCCATGCTTCTCTTGTCAGATGATAAATGATAAAGCAGAGGGAAATGAAAAGGAAAAGAAAAAGGACAACGAAGAATGGAAAATTGGGCGAAACGAAAGGAAAAATAAACGTGCAAAGGAAAATTTTGTACAGAATACAGAGACACGAGACACATACAGATACCGATACAGATACAGATACACTGGTCTTCGTCGTCATCGTCGTCAGACAGTGCAAATAAGGAAGAGAGAAAGAGAAAGAAAGAAAGATGAGTTTGCTAATGAACAAAGAATTTTATGCTTCTTCTCTATTCTCTATTCTGTATAGAGAGATTGAGAACAAGTACGGCAAAACTTTCAATACAGTTTTAAATTAAATGAAGACAGCACAAAATACAATGCACAATACACACGCTTACATTTTACTTTTTTACACTAACCAAATATACAATATTTTATGTAGATGTTAACTCTATAATCTATAATATTTTCAAATAAAACATAAATATGGCAAATTTTTATCGTTTTGAAGCGTGGGTGAAGGTGTTTAGTATGTGTAAATGTATAATGTATAGATATGTGTAGTTCAGAGTCTTCCCTTTTGTATCTTGTATCGTACCGTGTGAAATTATCAAGATTTACGAGCCACGATAAGAACACTATCGGTCTATTAAGACACTAATTTGCACATTCTCAAATAGAGAAACAAACATGAACCTCTTCTCCAATCCATTCCATTCTACACTCTATATTAGTCAAATAATTCACTTTTTCTCCCTTTACGCATCTTTATCTTTACATCATGATTATCAAGGATAATCAAAATCATCCAATTTTTTAATTGCATACATTGCACATCGTACATAGTACATGGACTTCCGATTGACTTGCATTTCAGAAAGTGGAAGAAAGCGTACATTTATATTTATGTAGACATCAAGTGTCGAGTCTAGAGTCTAGGGTGCAGAGTATGAAATGTGGAATATTCATGTTAATCAGGATTCCTACCTCTTAGCTGCTGGCTGATGACTGATGACAAATATCAAATATCAATTATGAAGGGAAATTAAGCAAAAAATCCTCAAGGGGAGTTCTGTACAGAATTATAAAGATATTATACTTATTTTATAAGGATACGTGATACAATATAAAATATAAATGTAAACGTACATGATACATGGTACATATAATTTTCTAACTAACTACTTACCGATCATTTCTCTTCATTCTCTACTATCTAGCCCGTTTTTTTCTAAATTCTATGTAATTTCAGAAAAAATGAGCAGGAGTAGTAAGAACTAACAACTAAGTAGTGTAAAGTGTGAGATCTAAGTCTACTGACTTGTGAGTTCATTTACATTTGCTTTGGAATTTGTCAGTGTACACTGAATGCTGAACACTCAACGGTCGTGATAAAACAAAGGAAGACGCAGTGTCAAATTTACCGTGCTCATGTTCAATTTCATGTTCATGTTCATGAGCTTATAGCCACACAACGCACAACACACACAACAATTCTGAAACTGATTCCTTTGATTTCTATTTAATTTCGTGTGAATGCTAATTGTAGGCATTTAAGTCATAAATATTTTATTGTTCCTGCAAAAAAGTGGGGCAACTGAATTTGGTAGACGGAAGAGTAAAGGAACAACAAGAAGAAGACGACGAATAAAAAGAAGAAGAAGCAAAAAGAAAAAAAGGGGTCAGTATTGAATTCTCCAACGTTTGGTTTGGTAGTGTTGTGTTTGGTTAGTTCTTACTATGTACAATTTCCAACTACGTGATTCATTTCATAGCTCATAATATCAATGACTCAATGACTGCACTTTATATTTATACTTTAATTACTAATTACTATACACACTACACACTACACAATACACACACACTCAACATTCAACCTTACACGATCTTTGGTACTACGTCTCCGATGCACCGCATATCGCGCAGACCTGAGGATTTTCAGCTCGATCGCCATTCGATTTACCTATCTGCAACGTACTAAATATTCAATGCTCAATGTTCAATATCCGCTCATTAATTTTCATAGTCACCATGTAAACGTTTGATCAAAATTGTCTCAAGCTTCACTACACACTACACAAACTCTTGAATCTTATGAGTTCCTTCCTTTTTTCACCGGATCGAAGAATCCAAGCAAACGAAGAAAAAAGGTGGTTGTAAAAACGTCAAATGACAAATGAGTGCATAGGTACATGTACAACAAATAAGTACAATAAGGAAGGTTTTGATCATCGTATGTCGTATTGCTTTCATCCACACTCTAGACTGAGCATTGAATATTAAACAGTACGTGATTATCACTTTACCTTTATTATTATTGCCATAATCCATAATATTGTCCACGTACAAACTTGCAGTTACCATTGTTTACTATGCCAAATATCATTATATTCAAACTATGGAGGAAAATCAATCCTGAATGTTAATATTTGATCAAAATTTCTCAGTTTTTTATACACACGAATCAGAAAAGTAGATCTCACACTCCTGAATTCCTTCATTTCTACATCTACAATTCTTTTATATCACGAGCATGAAAGAGGTAGAAAAATACTGTAGGTAGACACAAATCCATTTGACGTAATTTAATGTAATGTATGTGTAGAATGTAGAATATAGAGGAAAAAATCAGCTTAACTTTGAGTAAGATGAGCAAAAAATAAATGCATTTTAAAGAATAAGAGATGAATTTGTGTTTGAGTTTGAGTTGGAGTTTTGCGTTTCGCTCAACGATGAATGACATAAAAATTAAAAAGTTATATTTCGTCGAGAGTGAGAGTTAGAATAGGAATTTGTTTGAGAGTGTGAGTGTCTTGTGTATAGTGTCTAGTGTCTAGTGCCTATTGCCTACGATGTGTGATGTGAGTGAGAGAAATTAGAGAGAATGATGCTGTGTATTCAGAATTCATTCAAAATATTACGTATAAAATATTCATGTACCTACATCATACATCATACACCTGCGTTTAACATGGTACATTGTACATGGCAAAGACGGTTTGAATTTTGAATTCTGAAGAGCATTATTATTATTATTATTACGATGGGTTTCTAGTTTCTAGTTTCTACGTAAAAGACCGTCAACCATGGATAAGTATTACAAAATTAGCATCTTTTTCTATCACTGTTAACTGTTACTCGTGTTCATGTTCAAAGTTTAGAGAACAAAATATAGTGAGAGATACACAGGATTCTACGGAATATAGAATACAGAAAACATATTTTACGGCACACCTTCAACATTAACCGCCATAATCATAATCCTAATCGTAATGTGTAGAGAAAATGTATGTACAATGTATGGTGTATGGTTCATATAAAGATTTTACTTCACGTCCAATGTCCACGCACACAGATTACTGATATTATGCATATTCTAAATATATAAAAGTACGTCGGAAAAACCTACACACATTTATTTATACTTTATGCCTGACACACACTACACACATCCACTAAAGAATCTAGAATGTAGAATGCAGAATGTGTACAATGTACTTTACCGACGCATAGAAACATTTGGAACCAGAAAAAGTAAATTTCATGCTAATTGTCTCTTTAACAATACTTGTGATGGACATATCAACGATCAACGAGAGAAGCTATTATGTGATGTAATTTGAAAATGGACTGCATGCATAATCTAGCGCAGAACGTATCGCTGAACAAAGTATTTGCACAAACACAATCAGTATATCTCTATCATATTGATTTCAAAAGTCCAACAATCTACTTTGGAAGTGTGCAAAATTTTGTTCATTTTTGTGGCAGGCAGTAGGCAGTAGAATTATGACAATAATTAACAATAAGCGTTTTAAACTCCGGAAAGTACATAATACAAATTGGGAATTTTCACTTCCTTTGCTCTATAAATTTATGTAGCAATTTTACCAGAATAAAGTTACCTAAAATTTGAACTAAAATTCAATTTTCAATCATTTTTAAATGTGTAGTCATTTGTTGAAAAAAATGAGTTTTGCGTGGTGAGTTCATGAGAAAAATATTATCTTGAGTGTTACACATAATTTCTATTAAATATTTAGTAGAAGAATCAGCGGCTGTGTTTCACGTTTCACATCACAATCAAATGACAATGTTTAGGGCCAAAAATGCAAGATTACGCAAAAACAGATCGTCTTTGACTTGATTCATACAAATAGAATGTCACAGTGGAGTGAGAAGTGAGACAAAAATATTGTATTTGAAGCGGTAAACAATGCAATATGACATGTACAAAATTCTATCTCGATGTTTGTTTTTGAACGTACTCTACACTTGAAACTGCCTATGAATTGAAAATTGAAAATGAAAAGCTCCCTATTTGCTTGAGTGCCCAGCTAAAAACTATTCAAAGCTCAAAATTCAAAAACTCAAAACACGTCATAATCATTTCATTGCATATCAGTCGGAACCCGAACGAATTGAACTTCATAAAAGGGTTTTCTTCTTTGGTTTCCAATTTAAACGTAGATATTAGATACTCTCACGTTTCATGTACATATTGCAACTGGCTTTAATTTTCAACAAAATACTTTGAACATCAAGTTGGTTGTGGTGTTAAAACTTGTACCGTATTATTCGGATTGACAATTGACAGTCACATTGAAAATGCTCTTGACGGAGATTTAAATTTGAGCTAAAGTGACGTAATAGAATGTGTCGTAGATATTATTTTATCCTCTCTCTCATCTCTATCTATTTATCTATGCGGTGGCCTTTTTTAAGACATCTTATTCAAACGGAGTAGTCGTAGTCGTTCACAGGTGTAATCTTAAATTAAATTCTAAATAAGCATGTGTATTTGCATGTAAAATAGTAAAATAACTATCACTTGAGACTTGATACTTGATACAACTTTAAACCAGTTGACAAGCTACTGAATTTTTATAAAGTGATCAGTAATCACGCAGAGTACCGAGTAAACTTCCACTGTCAAGCACTAATACTCCATTCTCCATTCTCTATTCTTTGAACTACGGTTGCAGATAGAAGATGCATAATTCTGATGAATTTTCACAAATTATATGTGTCACCAGTCACCAGTCATAAAACTCTGGTGAGCTTCTGCTTCCATTTTGCTTCTCTTTTTTTTCTGTCAATTTAGAACAGAAAAATAATCATGGATAACTTTTGGTAGGTTGTGGTTTGAAAATTATTGTGTTTAGTCCCTTGAGTGGTTCACTGTCTTTCTATGTTTCTGTTCTATTGTTTACTGTGCAGATACTCTTGATTCTTGGTGCTTGATACTTGATAGGAAAATCATTAAATCCGTTTGCTCAAAACCTATTATTACACATGCTGCTTGTTTGGCCACACAGCATATATTTAACTCTGACTCGCTTACCTACACATTACACATTACTGTACAGTGTACAGTGTACATGTTTAAATACTATCTTTTGACAAACTACAAACTGCAATTGGTATTTTTCTGGCTCCTTTATTCATTCTGCCTCGGAAGCTCGTAGCTCTTATTCAGTATTTTATTCAAAAAAAAGTTGAACAGAAGGAGTTGAAAAGAAAAATGAGTGCTTAGTGTCGAATGTTTATGATTGTTTGTATTTATATTTTATATTTATACGGCTCGTCAGAACACGACTGATAATTATAATGACTGCAAATAATGGTAATAAAATGGCAAGTACAGATAAATGCTTGTTTGGATGCAGGATGGGATCAGGATTTTTTTCTAAAGGAATTTCTTGGACTGAACATTGTACAATGTACATAGTACATAGGAAAAAAAGGTGTAGAAATAATTTATATTATATCAGCATTCATCATTTATTATTTATTACTTATTACATATTATCTATGTTCTATAGTATGTACCTACATTAAAAATAATATATAATTTGACTGCTAGTGAAGACGGAATAACAAAACCAGACAGTTAGCAGCCAAGCACATAGATAATGAGAGAAATTGGGGAAGATGAGAGATACCGAAGCTAAGACAAAAGACAAGAGACATGAGACGAGACAATTTTGAACAACCCCAAAAATAACAACAGTTTAAGAATTTTAGTTTTCATGTTGAATTCTGACAATTGCCATACGCAAAAATTCAACATTCATAATTCAAAACGTCAGAGATACATCACAAATAACTAGATAGTCTACCACGTTTGAAAAAATCTCCTCAAGAAGTTAAGATCCAGGCACTCGAAACTTAAAACAGAATTTTCAGGGTTTTTACTCACCGTTTTCAATTTCATGGATTTGTATTCTATTGTAGATATTTTCCTACAAATAGATGTTATATTTATTTTCAAAAATTTTCACTTTTAACACTTGAAGTAATCGGTAATGTGATGTAAGAAAACCACTTTCATTTTCATCGAGAGTCAAGAGTCGAGAGACCAATTGGTCGAAATATGATACACTTTTGCAGCTGACTGTTGATTTTGGAGCAAATACAACAGGATGAGAAATGAGAAGATTTTAATGTAATTTAGTTTACATGTTCCCTTTTATCTAGTCAAAGATTCCAACTGTAAGTTAAAAATAGTTGAAAAATTTTCTTACCTTTGGCTTCCAAAAAAAAGTTTTCCAAAGACCGAGAGTCGAATGATAAGTCACAACACACTTGTTTGTTTTAGGGATTTTTCAGTTCAATTTTGTATTTAGAAATTTCACCAGTTTACACTTAATTTTCAAAAAATCCAAAATCCAAATAAATAGAATAAAACTGTTGAAAAAGTGTAAGACACTGTGTTAATTCAGTTTTTGATTCGGTAATCAATAACCAATTTGTACACTTGGAGGTTCAAAGATTTGATTCAGTTTAATAATGATTGGATGATATTGTTTCATAAATGAGAACTATCAAGTATTATTACAGTTTACAGCCACTTTTGAAACTTGCAAAGCACAGGACTGGGAAAACGGAGCGTTTAAGCTTGTAGATGTGAATCCCTTCACGATCCGAGACAACAATGACTTCACGACTCAAGAGATATGGGAAATAATATTTTTTCACACATTTGACCTCCTACTAAAAAAGATGGACCAAGTCTACCTACTTTCTGTGTGTATTCCTATTACTTTTACTATTACTATTACTATTATTTAAGTATATCAGAGGGAATTACATACAGTCTTACAGAGTGTACTCTTATGCACGATACACAACTATGAGGAGGATGATTACGATGATAATGATTATGATACAGTGTAACTAGTAACTAGTAACTAGCTGTGCCCATGTTGTTGTTGAATGTAATATGTAGGGATGAAGAGTGACGAAAAATCATCTTCCAATCTTCTTGTTCGTCTTCTCAGAGAATATAGTGCATGCATCTTTGTATGTATGTATATATGTATTATGTATGTAGGACTACCTAATCCTTTTGTACAGTGCACAGTGCACATTGCACATCAAAACAGCCAATGCATTCTAAATTCTCATATTATGGGTAGATCTGTAGTCTGTAGTCTGTAGTGTATTATATTATATTATATTATATCATGTGTGTGTACTTGAGTCTCTTTTTACTTTTTACCTCTTACCCCTTTCTCATTTAAAATCCACGAGCTTCAAGTCCGCTCATATTCGCATCTAGTATCTCGTATCTAGTCGCCCATTCACATTTTCAACATGAACAAGGTATGAAGGTATGACGATACGATACATGACGATTGACGATGCTCCTCACATTAATTCTACATTCTACATTACATTAGGAGATGGCATGGTACCTTTGTCAAAATGTTGTAACAATGATGCACAACGTTCCTGTAGTTTGTATTTTGTTTGTAGTTTGTCCATTTAACAAACCGTCTAACATACATCATACATACCATATTTCTAGTACATTAGGTATTATGTAGTAGCGCTTCTTTTCGATCCTCTTCTCCTCATTCTCAATTGTTCTTATTTAAATACAACGAACATTAATAGTAATAATAATAATTATTATGATTATTGTTATTATTATTGCTAGAGTTGGACAAAAACAAAAGTAACAGTATGTTTTGTTTTAAGTTTTGATCAACTGGATCTTAATTGTATTAGTTCATTGAATATTGACATAAAAGACACTTTTTCTCCAAAATTTTGATTTTCTTTTTGTAATTTTTAAATTTTGCAACTGTATTTAAAGGTGCAAGGTGACCAGTGCATTTTGTACGGATTTTTCTGTCACCTGTATAAATGTAGATCCGTTTTAATTTCACTTTCATTCTAAATTCTAAATTCTATCGCATCATCATAGGTGCATAGGACTTAGAAATAGGTTACGTAATAACGACACACACAAGACATACATTCACCACGAGAAATTATTCATTCAACAATACAGAGGCTTGACTTAATAATAATGCGGTTCCTTGTTTATTTTTTGCATGATGTACACACATCACACATATCTGCATATCTATGTTTAGTCTGCATTTTCACAGGAACAGTTTACAAGTTGCATCTCAAATCTCAAGTCTCAAGTACCAAATATCAAATACCAAATACACACTTCAAGTTAAGCTCAGAAACGCTCTACATATTACGAGAGGACAAACATAAATATTTACAGTTTACAGTTTACAAGCTTTAGAGTTTCAAACAATCTAGCAATTATATTTAAAGAATGCTCATCTATTTGCTATTCAATATTTACATACATTTGCAAATATTTTTTGTATCAATATTTAAATCTGTATTATTTCCTCATGTTTAAAATTTGGGTGCATTTATCAAAAGTCAAAAGAAGAGATTATACATGAGATTTCCCATTGTCGACTCTTTCAGTCTTTTAGTAGTATGTACAATGTACATGTACAGTATTTATTTAGTACTTTTTTATACAGCAAGGATTGACTGCATACAGCATACAGGAAGGTAGTCCTCCACACATTATTGATGAATTAAAAAGTGTGCGGAAATGACAAGAAAAGAGATGAATGAAACGTACGGAGAAAGAATGGTAAATAGAGGAAGAGAAGACAAGTAGAAGAGAGAGAGAGAGGGAAAGGACAATAATCTAATCTAATCGTACCTTAATCGCAAATTGTATATGTATTAATAATACAGTGAATTATTGTTGATCGTCTCGAGTCTCAAGTCTCAAGTCTAAACTCTCAAGTCTCGAGTCCACAAGACGGCAACTTATTTTTTCACGCTTTGAAATTTTAAAGAAGCATTTGATTTATTTAAATGTGTCTTGAATAGTACAATACGTATTTATCACACAAGATTGTATGTTGATTCTTGTGGATTGTGGATGGTGGATGAGAAGAAGGAATAAGAAATGGAAGAAGACCGACAAAAAGAGAGATAAAAAGGAGGAGAAACAATTTTGCTTTCAAACCTTTTCAAGCCTCTAGGCGTGCTTCTGCCGCCACTATTAACACCAACACCATTACATTTTTCATTAGGTATTACACACATTCATTATTATATTCCATTACAAATTACAATAAAATAAAATAAAATGTATTTTATCTATTATCACTTTTTACACGAGGAGTCGTGTTTATTTCATTTTACTTGTAAACATTAAACATTGTATACTATACACTATACACACTAAAAACTACAAACACATGTACAACATATGAAACAGCAATTCAATTACATTATTTTTGAGTTTTGAGTTTTTTAAACTAAAAGTGTGAAAATTAAAAACTTTGGAGAAGACTCTTCTCTTCAAAACTTTATGCAAAAAGTGAGACCTGAAAAAATTGCAAAAAATACTACGTTTTTTGCAACTCGGATTGCATTGACTTTCATGCTCCAACATGATGAATTTTGTATTTTTATAACACACGTCATAACGCAGACGAGGAAGAAAACAACAGATTGGACTAATGTTTTAATAATAAATAATATAAAAGAGGATTTGGTGTGAGGTGTGAGTAAACCTGACTATGGCATAAAAAATAAAGGTATAATGATTAAAGTATGCAGCCAAATTCCAAATGTACAAAGTACAAATATGTGCAAAAAGCATCAAAATATGTAGCAGCACCCAACAGAAGAGGAGGAGAACGAAGAAGGCGAAAAAGATCCATTATTACATATTCTCATTTTGTAGAAACCGAACAGAAACTTTCTTTTATTATTAGCATTTGAATCCATTATCATTTTACCACAACCACATTTAATTTACATTTATGCCACACACATTCAAAATACAAGAGACAACTCAGCACATCAACATCACGTAACACTTATTCTAAATTCTAAAGTCTAAAAATATACCTACATGTGTTTATATGTTATACTAATGCGTCAAGTGTAAATTGAGCCACTTGGTTCTTGGTTCTTGGTTCGTCCTCACAGTACAAATTATACAGTGATGAATGTGAGTGTAAATATGCATTTAAATCAGCAAAGGAAAAGTTGTACAATGCAGAGATGAGTTTAATAAGTTACTGTTAATTGTATGCAGTTGGTAATTGGTAATTTGTAATTTGTAAAATGCAATACCAGTCACCAGTCATAGTGGATTGAGTAATCATCACCATAGACAAAAGAACCCAAGGCATCTTCTTTTTTTTACTCCATTACTGATAGAGAAATGACACCGTTATAAAAGTATGTAGGCATGTGTAGAAAAAGTGTAATTCTTTAAAAGGTGAACCGATGGATTAGAATGACACGCATAAATTGACGGATCAACAAGACATCTAGACACACAAGACATCAAGACTCAAGATTCGCGATATTACAAATTACAAAGTAAATGATGTACCTTTTATGTAACTTTTATGTAAGCCTTATAATTTATAACCGAGCTGCATAAATTACATCAAATATTAACATAGAAAAATGATTAAAATCAGTGTATGTGCATAAATAAATATACACATTTAATGTGCATAATGATTACTTATTGGTGATAAATGGTCTTTCAATTTGATCCGGTGGTTTGCTTGTCGGACTTGAGGAGGAGATCCCATAGCCATTTAGGAGTACTCTATTCCTGTATTTCTTCTTCTGGCCCACATGTGTCCTCTGCTCCTGCTCTTTCTCCTTCTGCTTTTGTTGGTAATTTGGATAGGTCGGTGATGGTGGGAGAAGAGGAAACATGGGCATTCGGGGTTCCTTGACATTTGGAATATTGTATCGACTTATTCGAGATGCAACGTCCATGTCACCTGCAGTTCCTGTCATGTTATAATATTTTTCTTTAAGGAAATTGACAACATGTTGATGATTGTCACCACCCGCAAGACTTCGCTTTGGTCTGAATAACAATCTTCTCCTATTCCGAGATCCAGGCCCAGCTTGTCTTCCTGTACTGTTTCTGTTACCCTCACCGACACCCACATCTTTACCCTCGCCCTCACCCACATCTTCCGTTCTTCCCATGCCCACTGCAGCACCACCGGAAGCACTAGCAGACGCCGAGGCGTTTGCTGTTGTCACAACTGTGGTTGTCATCAGTTGACGATTTAAAAGCAAAGAGTTCTGTACAGAAATGGATAAAATTCAAAATTTCAGTCAATTATCTTCCTTATATATTTCAAATCACTGTGTATACTGATGATGAATGATGAAGAATGAAGATGACAATTTTTTCCTTTTTTTACAAACCTGAATTAGATTAAGGAAGAAGAGAAATCCAAGAAGTGCCAAAGCACTGATTGCTGGAGCTCCTCCACTTCCACCTTGATTACTAGACCATATTTAGAAAAAATAAACAATTATTTGATGACCTTGTGTCTTATGTCCCATTATTTGTCATTTCCTTGTCCTCCATGAATTTAAATGTAAATTTAAATTAAGACTCATAAATCTAATCGTAAGCATATTTAATATATTATACACCGTGATTATTATGAAATTATAAAAATTATTACCCTCCTCCACTCCAACCTCCTCCCATTTGGCCATCTCTATGATTAAAACTATTTAGACTGTTCAATGGACCAGCTATTGCTGGTGGTAAATATTTTTGGGTATTATATAAAAATGGTTCAAGCACTTTATCACCCGTCACAAATTTTAGCAGGGAACTTGCTAAAGAACGCATTGTTAGTTTTCATACACTAAAATTCACAGACTGGGAAAGGTGCGTTCAATTTTCAATAGTGGAGAAATTATTTGGAATTATTGCCAATAGAAATTGTACCAACACGCAGATGAACAACTTTTTATTCCTAGTACAAAAATGTAAGGAAAAGTTATAGTCACCATTTGTAGCAAATTTCTCGAAACTTAAACTGGTCACAAAAACATCAATCGTCAAAGTCTCAAAAATAAAACTACGCTTTTTGCTCTGCTCTGGTCACTTTTACATACAGAGACCATCGTCCATTTTGAACTTAATATAGAGAATGCCTCAATTTTACTATAATATGATGCACCTCAAATCTCAAATGATTTTTTCATATGACATCCAACCTACTTGCTTATGCAGTTCAAAATTAAGAAAACGGAATGGAATTTTAAGTCGTAGTTTTTTAACCTCTCTTTTTTATTTTCATAGTTGAGAATCACGCAGAAGTCACCGTTTTGCTGGTTGCTTATGTCTTTTGCCTTATTACATCACACGACATGAAATATAGAAGTATTCATACATTTTGTGTTTTATGTATCAAGGATCACAAGGATCAAGAATCAAGAGCATTCATAATATAACATCAAAAATACTTGTATATTATTATTCTTATTTGTGACTTGATTTAAATGATACTCTTTTGTAGCAGAGACAGAGAAGATCCAATTTATTTTTCATTTGACGACATTGACAGAGTCAAGGTAGGGAAAAGGTGGACATTACACATTCCCCATTACATTTGTACATTTGTATGCATGTAATATAAATTCTAAAATGATTATTATTTATGTCCTTTTTGGCTAATTTAATTTTTCTGTCTTTATTCAAGTTATGAGAGTATGAAGCGTGAATATTCTCAGAGGTGTACTCTGTACACTGTACACTTTAAGTACACGGTACACATCCTAAATCCTAATGCACAAATAATCACATAGGAGAGCAAGGAGAAGAAGCACGACAACGACAAAGACAATGAAACGTATAGAGATGAGGAATGAAAGATGAGGAGAGACGAGTTCAGGGATCTAGCATCAATATTTCATCCTTTCAAATAAATAAATCTACAATCCACATTCTACATGGAAAGAATTCCTTCCATTCTTATTTAACCTTAACTTGCTCACTTTGATATTATTATTGTTTTTTATTCATCTCTGTGCAACTCTTTCAATCAGTTCGAACTTCGAATTTAGAAGTATTGAATTTATTTTTCTATTTTGCCTTTCTGATCCATGCATTACAAATTACGAATTACGTACATGTGTGATGTGTGAATGAAAGAATCAACTTTTTGAAGATTATTTACTACGTTACAGCTTCTTTTGAAGGAAACTACTGCTGTTTAATGAATGACAATGTTCTTTTATGGATTGAAAATATTACAAAAACAGCTATAAAGTATAATACACAGGAAATTATTCATTCAATCAGCAATTCATGAGTACAATGTAAATTGTACACACGACTGTTTGTGCATTGACTTTGCCTGTTTTGGTTTGGTTTGGTTTGCTCATATGTATTATGTATGGATTAGAAAAGTGTTTAATTTTAATTTTCAAGTACCTTTAGCCAATAAACAAGGGGAATTTATTGCTAAACTAAACAACTAATTTCAATTGAGTCAAAGTTTACGTAAACCCATGATGCCATAAATATGGCTGGAATGCGAAGCATAACGTTAAAGAATGTGCGGTGAATTCCAATCGCACATTCTTTAACATAATGCTTCGCATTCCAGCCATATTTATGGCATCATGGGTTTACCTATAAACTTACTCAATTTGTTTCCTCAGCAGTCAGCAGTCTGCCGCCTCGGAAATTAATTTAAATTTAACTAGATATTTTCTTTCACTCTTGCGTTTTTTTCACTTTAGTTTGTTGCTCATGCTTGAGATTTAAAGATTTGAGGATTTGAAGACTTGAGAATTAGACAGGCATAACAGACCTACAGAGTGTAGATGATGCATGCAAAAATGTATCACTGTATCTTTTGGGCAAAAATTTCTTTGCGAGACTATCGATACCTATGTAAGATGTAAAATTATCACTGACCGTTGAATGTTGAGTGTACACTGTACATTGTACACACTTGAGCAGTCACACAATTATTACTCACTTGTTCATTATTTATTTTTTTACTTTTCGTACCTTTTTACACACAGTTCCTGCAAGTTGATACTGTTATTATTATCATTGTTATTTACAACTCACTACATAATTTACAATTTTTACACATATATAGATATGTTTTCTCGTTTACAGTATTCAAATATTTCAAATCAAAATGGCAATTCCAATCATGTGTGCAAAAATACAAAATGCATAATAAAATATAATGTGAACACGCCAAGAAAAAGAGAAGAGAGAAAAAGACTTTTAATGTGGAGACAGGGGAAAGAAATTCCGTCAAAAAGTTGAGAATTGAATTTTTAATTTATCATCTCCTCCTCCTTTTCAATTTTCACTCGATTTCCGTGATTTTGGAGATGAAATGAAATTACATGAATTATTACTTATGACTGACTGAAATCATGATGAAAATTTATGTGACTCACCAAAAAACCAAAACCAAATGAAATGAAGTAAAATGTATAATTGAATGAAATAAAGTAATCAATATGTAACTACATGATGCTGACATGCTCCGTAGTCCGTACCCACTTTGTTGTGCAGGTTTCACATGTACCTGTGCGTGTACATTATACAAAAATTAGATTAACCTAGCCTGTACCTTGTAAGGCTGTAAATACAAATAATACTCGGGATAATTTTTAACGTTTACTACTTATATGTCGTTATACTTTGTATTTTTACTTTAAAAGTACAAACTACAAACCCAAAGATACGGATACAGAGATAGAAAATAAACAATAAACAATGAGATGTCAGAAAAATTCAACTGGTTTTTGTTTTATTTAGGTGCCGAGAGTCCTAATTCCATATTATATATTATATTGTGTAAAGTGAGGAGACATGCTTTTTTCTCCCATTTTAGTTTTTGGCTGACAGTTTTCTCAAGTTCCGTCTGATTTTTGTAAGAACTATCTAAATTAAATATATATATGGATTTTCACACGAGTCTTCGTCGAACATGGTGAGTTTTTGGATTTGTTCCGGCTCAATGTTTTTTGAACTGTACATGATACATGATCTGTGGTGTATGATAAAGTGTTTTCAAAAAATTTCACAATGCGATTATAATTATGAATTATTGTAATGTGCAAATAGTAAATAACACTATGCTAAATATGAATAAATTCCTTTTTACTAGTATGCCCAATGCCCATACAAAACAGGGTTCCGAATGCCGAACTTTGGAGTCCTCATAAGTTTTTTAAAAAGAGAGAAAAAAATCAGCACAAAATTTTCTTTTTTCACTTACGTTTTTCATTTTTAATAACTGCAGTAATAATAATTATTAGTCTTATGTCTTACTGTTTATTATTTATTATCATAAAACATTAAAGACTACATTGCGTAAGGCACAAAGTACAAGTGAAAAATAAACAGTGACGGAGCAAAACCGCAGTTTTGATCCTATCTCTCTCTTAATCAAATCTTAATAATCGCTCGAGTAAATAAAGATGTACTGATGGGTTTAGTATTTACTAAATGTATGTTTATCATTATTCATTATTCGTTATGGTGTTCAAATTGTTTTTACTTTTTACCATAAACCATAACCTGATGATTTAGATCCTATCCTAGATCCTAGGTACTTTGTTCCATACAAGGGAATTATGATTATTATTTTAAGGAAATGTTTATGTTGGTTTGTCCCGATAACAAAAAGAGAGTTATGGAGCAATAACAACAGAATAGGTAGAATGCAGGAGAATCTTCGTCATTGTCAAAATAATAGTAATTATTATCATTAATATTATTACACAAGTAGCAAATAGTGAGAAAAGGTTTACTATAGTCAGAGGGACGACGGACGAAGTTGATGAAAATCCT
This sequence comes from Sminthurinus aureus, assembly GCA_034698265.1. Classification (NCBI taxonomy): domain Eukaryota; kingdom Metazoa; phylum Arthropoda; class Collembola; order Symphypleona; family Katiannidae; genus Sminthurinus; species Sminthurinus aureus. Next base: position 18,674 of record JAQGBH010001757.1, read on the forward strand.
TTGATAATAACTTTTACACAGTTACTTTGTATATTCAATATTATTCACAATGTAAATGCATATAAAATTTGTCATCACTTTTGGAAAATCATCTTGTATACTGTGTACCAGACCAGAGACCAGTACCAGACCAACTTTGTAATTTATAAATGGTAACAATAATGTATAATGCTAATAATGCATATAATGTCTAGTATTACCGAAGAGGAATGATGGTGCTGAGTTAATGTCAAGATTAGATGACTTGTATAAAGGAAAGGCCAAATACTTTGATAATGATAGAACTCATCATTACATTTTCAATGTACAGGTACTAAATACATTCAAGTATTTTGATTACAAGGTGCAAGGCAAAAAACCTAAAGAAAAATTGAATGCAATCCATAATCCGTAGAATGCTTCAATATTTATTTTCTCTAAGCAGTCGGTCAGGTGTATTGTTTATCTTCTCCTTTTTCGTACACTGTCCTTTGTACACAGATTGTGAATTGAACCCTTTTTTGCTTCATTCTAAAATCTTGAATCTTGCAGATTGCAGCTTGAACAAAACAAAATGTGCTAACAGCTTAATATCCTATGACTAATACCAAGCCAAGCCAAGCTATATCATGGATGTGCAGTTTGCAGTTTTGTATGTTGTAATCATAGCCCATGTTATTGAAAATTGAAAGGAAAAATAACTCACAAGTGATGTTTGATGTAGCCAAGAGTCAAAATAGTCAATGCTAAAGTTGATTTGAAAGTATAGCTAAATTGTTTGTTTCGGTCCATTAATATTCAGAAGAAACAACAAAAATGCAGTTCATTCAAAATTCAAACCTTTTAATTTTTAATGGGCAGTTCATTAAATTATTTTACTAAAAAGAAGCAATAAAAAGTACTCTTTATTTTTCCTCAGTAAATATTTATGAAAGAAAGGAATTGTGACTGACTTTGACTGTTTAGCTGTTGACTAGCTGAGGCTGACAAGTCACAAATTTCCCTATCAAAACGCACATATAGAACGTGCAATGTACAATGCACATAAATAGTAGATAGGTACGCATGATGAATGATAAATCAGCTTGGCTTGTGACTTTGTACTTAAGCATGTGAAATGTAAATCGTCTGAACTCTGAAGACTGAAAATATCGTGAACCACAAACGCAATTTTGGGGAGAAAATGCAGTATAATTATTTCTGTTTCTGAACATTTGTGATTTTTTATCATCATAATATAATGTTTGTATTTTGCATAATGCGATGTAGACATTAGACTTAAGATTTTTTTTGAAAATGGACATACACAAGTCAAAAGTTTGTGTAAGTAAATACGTGCATAAACAGAACACAGTTTCTCATCAATCTCAAAAAAGTATTGAATGTCAAACAGTATGACAGAGCAATAGGATCTTAATTAATTTTGACGTTCAAAGTTTCGTACACTATGTGTAATGGGTACACGTGTGTGATATGTAATGTATAATATTATTCTGGAATTTGAGTTTAATTTTCACTTGTTGTTTCTTCTTCTTCTTACTTGTCCATTCCATTTTCCATTGTTGCCTCTCGTTCTTGTATCTTGTGTCATGTGTCCGCTGTGTAAGTGACAATCAATTTTTTGATGAACTCTACAGAATATTATGTCTTGACAGTTGGCATTTGGCATGAGGCCGTTGGCTATTTTTACACAGGAGATGAGGAATTTCAAGCCGATTCCTCAAAGGGTAGTGACTAATGAAACACGACACAATGACAAGTGTACCTACGAGTTACAAGTATCAAAGGTGTACATGAGCAAAAGACAGAGAAGCTCTCGTCACATTATATATGCTGTTCAATATCCTGTGCCCAGCTTGACCGTCGAACAGACAACATGCAAAATTAACATGCATACATATACACAAAATTTTCACAAGTCCTTTTGTATCATTTTTATATCATTTCAATTTTTGTTGTTAGTTGAATCTTGTGTACGAAGTCTACACTCTACACTCCAAATATATTTTACGTTATGTATTATGTATTATGGCGTTTAGTGTGGTGCATAAAACATATTTATATGAATTATGAATACTTGAATGATCGCTGTCTAAGCATCTTTTCTTTTCTATTTTCTATAGTCAATAGTGATGAACAATAGGTGCACGATGGGGGCATTTAATCATTTAAAAACTCAAAAACTCCTCTCTTCCTCTCTCATCACATTAATGACGAATATAATGATTCTGCATTGTAAATTATAATGCAATGATCTAATGCTTATGCAATCCAAATCCAAAACTGTCCCGCTACCTGCAACCTACACAATATACATTGTATGTGTACAATACAAAAATTTAAACGAGGTAAGGATGATATGAAACTATGAAACGTTATTGATTTTGAACGTGTATGTTTACCGATAATTTGTGTAATTGTGTATTGTACTGATATATTGTAGACACTTTGAATTTTTTGAGCGTGTAATTCGTAATTGTATCTACAAAACTTTCCACACGCTCATGTCTTATGTACACCAACGTTTTGATTTTTGATTTTTGATGCTTAGGCATACGTAATACGTGCAGTGCTCACTATGCATATATGCATTTATTTTAGACATTTTTTTAAGCAAGATCATTATAATGCTAATGATATGATAACGATGATGATAAAATGATAATGATGACTGTTGAGATTTGAGAGCAAATATGAGAATAGTACATTAGTACATGCATGAAATAATATATTACATGAAGAAGCAGAAAAGGGAAGCAATTGTGCTTAGACGCATAAACAATAATACAAATTATGTCATTTTGCATGGTCAACATTCAACATCCAGAAAAAATAGTGCAGTATCCCGGAGCAGTTTTATGTACATCCACCAACAAAAATTAAATGGTTACATACTTACAAATGTATGTATCGCACAGGACATCCAAAATAAAAGTAAGTAGATTACTTTAAACAAAAATTAATACCTGTAATTATTTCAAATTAGTCATTTTTAATAGGTTAAAAGTTAAACCGTAAAAATAAAGTATTTAAGTAGATGAATAAACATTTCCTCAATTTTATCTAATGTCTAACCGACTGCTGATTCAAGTAAGGAAACTGAAAATGAGAAATGAGAGTAAGCCAAAAAAAAAAAAAAAAAAAGAACATATAAATCATAACTCATAAGACAAGCCTCAAACTGCCTGATTTTCACTACAGAGTTTTCTTTCGTATGGACACAAACTTATTGACCACCAACTCTGAAACTTTATTATCAGTGAAAATCGAAAGTCTTCCAAATTCTGAATAATTTTGAATAATAATACTGATGAAGATTCTTCATCAGTATTATCTTCATTGAAGAATAACAAACAAAATGCAAAACTGCATAGAGACTTTAAAGCACACAGTTGCAATTCACTTTCAATCTTAAAAACGTAGAAATCAAAAACTGTACATGTCATGTATCTCAATAATATACGTTTTAAAGTATAAAGTATAACAAAGCATGTCTAATAATTTTCTCTGTAAAGTTGCGAAATGAAATAACGTATTTAAACAAAACGCGTGATTAACTTAATAAAGATGTCAAATTTAAATGTCATTTTGACTCACATACTTTTCATTTCTCATTTGACTACTCTGTACTGTGCGGAGTGGACAGTGGACAACAAAGCGACACACTTAAATTAACCAAATGCATTCCGTAGTGAAGAGTAAAGAATTACATGTACAATGTACCAAGTACTTCTACATGACAATCTCCCATTACACTCATGTAAAATGTAATAAACGGCATAAGTAATGTCATTACACATTAAAATTACTTTTCAGTCTTTTGAAGGGGTAACATTTCTTGACTTGACATCACAACTTGTCTCAAGTCAAGTCAGCAACTACAGACACCAACAAGCAGAATTTTGACTTTATTCAGTGGACAGTGTAAAGTGTACATTGTACATTTTACATGGAATACATGTGTTTGGTGTGTACTCAACATACTGTTTTTGATTAAAAAGGTTGACCGTCGTCGGGCTTTGGTTGAGTTTAGGCTCCTTACGTAATTTTAACTATACGCAAGAAAAGATCTCAAATCTCAAATATCAAGACTCTAGATTGAGACTCGAGACATTCTACGGTGGTGACCCAATTACATTTAAAGTTTTGTATAATTTACAGTATTTATTTTTTTCTTGGTTGACGCATTTCTTTATATTCCAAGTGTGATTTAGGGATCTACTCTCTTGTCGTTTCAATTCTCTAGTTTCTCGATTTTCTCGTTTTTCTGTTTTCTCGATAATGATAATTAACTTTAATAATAATTATTATTATATAAAATGAAGATATTTGCAAATATTCAATTGAATTTCAACGCAACAATAATACAACATAACTTTATTCATATTTTCTGGACAATAATTTCTATACGTCTGTCTCGTCTCGCTGTCTCAATCGAACTGAATTTCGGGTCATTCTTGGGGAGGAGGAGCAGTTTATTCTTTTCTACTGAGGTCAGGTCATGATGGTATTCGAAGTTTTCTAATATCCTTATTTACAAAGGATTACTGTGATTCTTATTATTTACCCACATTCATACATTTATGTGTCCGTGGGAACAGAGACTGGTTTTATCCAGTGTCCCGTGCAATGGTCACATTATTCATACACACACACACTCATCACAGTAACAATAATAATTATTACTATTCTAAATTTTCATATCAAGATCCCGGCTCGTCTAAGATAAAGAAATAACATGCTCTCCCCCGTAAATGATCGTAGATTATTTACTTTGTAGAATATCAAGAACACAGACTTTGACAACTGGTCGACGAAAACTCCCGGAGTTAGTTTGTACATCTACAACACGGATGATCCCATCTTTCCCAGGATGAACTTCTTTTACTATTCCGCGCGGCCAAAAATTACGTGGCAGATCTCCATCAGCTATTAGCACCAAGTCTCCGATTTGAATGGGTCTTGTCACTTGATTCCATTTAGTTCGACGAGTTAGTGTTGGTAGGTATTCTCGCATCCACCTTCTCCAAAAGTTGTCCGCTAGTTTTTGAGATTGTCTCCACTGCTTTCTGAGATGAAGATCCATATCGGTGAAGATTCCAGGAATTTCTATTTCTCCATTAGATGATCCCATGAGGAAATGATTTGGTGTGAGTGCTTCGGTATCCATTGGATCAACTGGAACATGAGTCAGCGGACGACTGTTGAGTGTGAATTCCGCCTCAGCAAACAAAGTTTGAAGAACCTCCTCTTTAGTAATTCTTTCATGTAGAGTAGCATTCAGAGCAATCTTTACTGATTTCACCAATCTCTCCCAACTTCCTCCCATATGTGGAGCTGAGGGTGGAATAAAATGCCATTGGATTTTCCTTGTAGTTAATTCATTTATTATTTGGTTCTGGTCCAAATCCTTGAGTGACTCTGCTAATTCTCTTGCGGCTCCTCTCAAATTTGTACCGTTGTCAGAATAAATATGAGCGGGTCGTGGTTTTCTTGACAGCATTCGTCTTATGGCCATAATAGTTGAATCCGTTGTGAGAGATGCTGCTATCTCCAAATGAACTGCTCTTGTAGAGAGGCAGGTGAAGACGACTCCGTATCTTTTCTCATGACGACGTCCAATTGCAACTTTCATTGGTCCAAAATAGTCCATTCCAGTCCACTGGAATGGATGAAGCGGCTGGGTCAATCGAAGAGAAGGCAGTGGAGCCATAAATGGAGTTTCAGGTTTTGCTCTCTTTATTTTACATACTAGACATCTTGACCAAGCACTTCTAACTGCAGCTCGGAGATCTGGAATATAATATTTCAATCTCATTTCGTTCGTAACTCTTTCTTGTCCATGATGGTTGGCCCAATGATGATAATAGTCGATCAGGAGCTGAGTAAATCTGTGTTTTGTTGGGAGGATGACAGGGTGACGAGATGAAAATTGCAATCCTTCACAATGTTGAATTCTGCCTCCTACTCGAAGTACACCATGTTCATCCAGAAAAGGAGCCAATGAAAGAATCTTGCTTGATTTATTAAGAACTTTTCCAGTTATCAAATTTTCTATTTCATTATTATAAGATTCGTTTTGAATTTGTTTCCACCACCTGCATTCTGCTTCCTCTATTTCATTGACTGTCAAGGCTGTAGAAAAATTATCATTTTGTTTTTTTATTAAAAATACTCGAGCTACCCATGCAGTTGTTCTTATTAGTCGAAGCCATTTTGAGAATCTTTCTGGATCTGGAAGGGAATCATCTGGTATTGAATCTTCTATTATTATTCCAATGAATTTCGGTTTCATTTCCATTTCTCCCAATTGTTCATTTTCAATTTCCTTTTTAATATCCTGAATTGGCCATTCTGACTCTGGTGATTTCAAGAAACTTGGTCCTGTGAACCATCGACTGTCCTGATTAAAATTCGTTTCTTCATCATCTCTTGTTGCATCATCTGATACATTGTCAATTGTTGAGATCCATTTCCACTCGGAGACCTCACTCACCTCCAGTATTTCTCCAATCCGATGAGAGACAAAGGGCAGATATCGTCGAGCATCCGACTGAATCCATTTGAGCACCGTCCGTGAGTCGCTCCAGTATGTCGTTGTATCAATTTTCAAATCGTGATCTTTTCTTACAGTCTCCACCAACCGCGTACCCATTACAGCCGCTTGAAGCTCTAGTTTTGGAATGGAAATCGGACGCAGAGGAGCCACTCTTGTCTTAGCTGAGATAAATCCAACATGAATCCCTCCGCCCTCCAAAAGAAGACGAAAGTAGGCCACTGCAGCAAAGGCTTTTTCGCTGGCATCTACAAAAATGTGAAGCTGGATTGATTTTACATTTTCCATTTCCAGTGAGTAGCCCCGGGGAATTTTGACTTGTGTAATTTTTTGAAGCTCTTGAATCCACACTGTCCACTTTGAATATGAAGAGGCAGCTATTTCATCATCCCACTGAACTCCAGTTCTCCATATTTCTTGTAATAAAATTTTGGCTTTTACGTTGAAGTGAGCAAGAAATCCCATGGGGTCGAAGACGGACATTACCAGTTTTAGTACTTCTCGTTTGGTAGGACGACGAATATTATTTATTATTTCTTTTGGAACTTTATGAAATTTTACCAAAAATGTGAAGCAGTCATCATTAGGGTTCCAGTGCAGACCAAGTACTCGTTCAGTTGGTAAATCCAATTCCATATCCAAGTCAATCTCTCCAATTGCTCTCAATTCCACTGGGATGTGAGATAAAACCACTTTTGAATTTGAAGTCCAATTCCTGATCTCAAATCCTCCACGTTTGTGTACTTCAATTACGTCTATGATTCTCTGAATTGCTTCTTCCTCTGTGTTGACACTATCATAATAGTCGTCAACATAAGTTTTTCTGATGATGGCATCGACGGCAGCTGGAAACTCTGTGATGAATTCTCGAGCATTTTTATTTTTTATTTCCTGTGCTTGACATGGTGATGATTTATTACCAAAGATCATAGAATCCATCTGATATGTTTCTGGTTGGCGATTCGTGTCTCCATTTCTCCACAAGAATCTCTGAGCCTGGCGATCAGCTGGAGAAATTTTAATTTGAGGGAACATTTCACGAATATCTCCACCGAAGGCAATTTTCCTCTCTCTAAATTTGAAGAGCACTCCTACTAGAGAACAAAGAAGATCTGGGCCTTGAAGAAGTTGACTATTTAATGATACTCCATGAGATTTAGCCGCTGCATCAAAAACTATTCTAAGTTTCCCCGGCTTGTTTGGATTTAGCACACCAAAATGAGGTAAATACCAAGTTTTAGGTCCTTCCGCGGATGCTTCATCTGAATTCAACTTCCGAGCATAGTTTTTATCCACATATTCTTGCATGTTTTGTTTGTACAATTTACCAAATCCATCTGGATCTCTTTCAATCTTTCTTTCTACTGACATTAGTCGTTTCATTGCCATTTGCTTGCTCTCTGGAAGAGTGAGATCATCTTTTCTCCACAGGAGACCAGTTTCCCATCGTTCTCCAGTTCTTTTTGTTGTTCCATCCATTATTTCTTGAGCTCGGAGGTCATCTTGTGACCTGGGAAGGTTTTGGACAACTTTGACGCCAAATTCCTCCGTAGTAAAAGATCTTTTCACTAGATCATGTAATGATTCGTCGTCTGCTGACCAAATGTTGAAGACTGAACTGATTTTTGATGAGGGAGAAGAGAAAGAATTAATCCCGTGCAATACCCATCCTAATTTGGTTCTGGAGACCGCCGGAGCATTTTTTGGTCCTCGAATGACATCAGTAGGAAGAATTAAATCCCAGTTGTCTTGTCCAATAAGAATTGTCGGTTTGGCTAATTCAAATTCTCTCAATTCAATTTTTCTTAGATGAGCCCATCGTGATGTTAGTTTCTCTGCATCTACTGACTGAACTGGAAGATCGAATCCGGGCACCGTTCGGACATTGACCATACGGAATGATTCTCCATTTACACCTGTAATTCCTACTGCTACAATTTGAGATTCCATATTGGCATCATTTTCTTTCTGATTTTCATTTTCCTCATTTGAATTTTTCCACCACCTGAGTCTCAATGATTTTATTGGTCCAGTGGCGCCAATTTGATTTGCCACATTCTCATCAATCAAAGTGGCTGTAGATCCGTCATCTAGTAAGGCATGAGTTGAGAAACTTCCTGCTGGACCATGAAGTGTAACGGGAATAACTTTCAGAAGGACTCGGCTCTCAGTATTTTTCATGACGGATGTAACTCCCACAATCTCTACATCAGAATCATCTTCATTATTATTATTTCGGTTTTGGTGAAGAAGTGAATGATGAGCTCTGTCACAACCATTGATCCCACATCCTGTTGATTTTTCACATTCTCGACTGGAGTGCCCTTTTTCTAGACATGAAAAGCAGATGATAGGTTTTTGATTTGTCGTCCATTTCCATCGACCATCTATTGATTCCTTCAAAAATTCCCGACATTTTTCAAGAACGTGATTTTTCCTATCACAGAATAGGCATTGAGTTGTGGATCTTTTTTGCGATCCCTCTCCTTCATTTGTAGTTGTGGTGAGGATAGTCTCTCGTCCAAACTTCAATGTTGAGTCTCTCGCTCCGTCATTATTATTCCAATTTCTTCTTTTTGAATAATTATTATTATTATTATGAAAATTTTTATTATTATTGTCTATTTTCTTACTACCCAATACACAAATTGAGTCAACTCGTCCCATGGAGCAAGAGAATCCTTCAAGCCAATCGGCGAATTCAATTAATGAGATGTCATCATCACTTCCCCCGATTTTTGTCGCCCATTGGACTCGAGCATACATTGGAAGTTTGGCCACCAAATCTGCTAACAGCTGTGGGTTGTAGAGATGACCATTCTTTTTCAAGACTTGGATTGTCACAACCAAATTCTGCACTGCATTGGAGAAATCTAATAATGCTTCTGGATTTCCTGCTGATGGGTTTGGTATTGTCTTGGACTTTGATATTAATGATGCGATGATTTTATCCGGTCGACCAAATCTTGACTCTAGTGTTTTTATTATTTTTGGCACATTTTCAGGAAATAATAACAATTGTTGAACCGCATCCAGAGCCTTTCCTGACAAGCATTTCTCCAGCCGAGTACAGTTCTCCTCATTACTAAATTTTCCACGTTCAGTTGTACTTTTGAATTGAGCGAAAAATCCAGGCCATGCTTCGGATTCACCCGAAAACGATGGAAGGTCCTTTGGAATACTCTGTCTGGCGATGTACATCTTCATTTCTGGATTGTTTTTGTTTTCCTCTGTCTTTGTTGTCGTTGATTGCAACGCAGTAGCCAGAGATTTTATTAATTTTTCCATTTGGCTTTCCTCCTGTATCTTTTCACATTCTCCTTCATGCTCCGACTGTTCCAACCAATCTTGAACTTTTTTACCATTTGACTTTTCTTCTTTATCCTTGAAGTTCCATAACAAATTTTCTTTCTTGTTTTTATTTGTTACCTTGGTAACCTGTGACTCAAGTTCAGCATCCTCTCCATTTTCAACCTCAACTTCTTCTTCCTCCTCAATCTCCAGTCTCTCCAGCTCCAATCTTTTCTTCAACATTTCCTTCTCTCTTTCGGTCTTGCGTTGTTTGATATCCAGGCGAAGTTGTTCCAGTCTCAATTCTTCCATCTCATTCTCCTCCTCTAGTTGGGACAATTTTCTGGCTGCTGACAGCTCAGCTTGTAGTTTACGACGATGAATACTACTGGCGGTGGAAGATTTCACACTTGGTGTGAAAGTTCTTGATGACGGTTGTAATGATTTCAGTGATTCCATGATGGATTCTTTATCGGTGAAATCAATGAGTTGTTCCTCTTCCTCTTCCAGTTGACTATGACAATCTGCGAACTGAAGCTCTCTTTCCTCCAAATTCAAAATCTCTACTTCACTCTCTTGATCTCTTGTTCTCGTTTTCCTTGTTCTCACAGTCGTTTTGATTAAATCACCATACCGATCCGGTGATCGGTGAACCCGCTGACTACGGCGTGAAGCTGGCTCATCTCTAGGATCTCTCGACATCTTTGGTTACACTGAATTCCAATTAGTAATTCAGTTGTCTTTACCGGTTGTAAATCGATTTGTCGCTAATTTCAGGCTCAGGAGACCATGTGATTTAGGGATCTACTCTCTTGTCGTTTCAATTCTCTAGTTTCTCGATTTTCTCGTTTTTCTGTTTTCTCGATA
>JAQGBH010001758.1:0-29364 GCA_034698265.1 Sminthurinus aureus
GCGATGTGTCACATTTGGGTATTCCTAACATAACTTTCAAAAAAATTGCCTGGGTAGAATTCATAATGAGTAGAATTTTCCGGGTAGAATTTTCCTTGGGTAGAATTTGCATGGGTAGAACTTTCAGTGGGTAGAACTTTCCAGAGTAGAATTTCAAGTGGGTAGAATTCACCGGGGTAGAATTTAGTGGGTAGAACTTTCCGGGTAGAATTCGCCGGGGTAGAAAATTCCATTTCCCAATATTATTATATCATTTATCATAGATATCGTGTGGAATGTGGAACAAACAACCATCAGAGTAGTATTTCATACAAAATACAAAATACAAACAAACTTGCTACCTCAAAACAAAACTACTTAATAAACTTACGAACAAACTGTTATTGATACAAAACAAAATAATTTGTATCATACAAGTACGTTATATTATGGCTTCGGATTAGATCAGATCTATTTAATATATGTACAGAGTATACACAATTGACAGTTTGAAATTTAATAACAAAAATCAAAGAATCATTTTTGTTTCTAATTAAGCTAATATGTACGTTTAACAACTGTCGATCTCAAGTCGATCTCGAGTACGTGGAGGAAATTTTAAGCGGAAATAGGAAATGGAAACCACGGGAAAAAATATTATTGATATATATTTTACTTTCCATATTTTACATTGCCTTTACCATGGGCATTGGACAATGAACATAGCCTGAGATTTAATATGAGTAAATATTGTAGTAAATAAAATATACATATTTCCGGTATCCTCAAATATATATAATAATAATTTCACAACAATTTTTCATAGTTTTTACGCATGCACACAATTTTTGTTTACTGTGTACAATGTGTATAATTGCTCAGTTTTAATTAACAATAACAATAATGATGAATTTGTTTTGTTAAATTAGAACTCTCTTTGAGCAGCTTGAATTTTGAATTCTATCTCTCGTCTTCCTTTTTATCAGCTTGCTTATTCATCTTTTTTTAACATTATTCATCATTCTTTCTTTTTTACATTTATTGTTTCAATAGGAATGTTTTTAATCAACAAGTACAAAATATTTGGTATAATAAAGCACATACAGTATGCGTTTCTTACACTCTTACTCCATCAGCGTCATTCCCATCAATGTCGATGTCAATGTCAATGTCGATGTCGATGTGAATGCTGCTTCGTAAGCAGTGCTTACATTTATACTTTATACGTACGAGATACGAGATAGATATGAAATGACGGGCTGTAATAATACAAGTTATTACATTTTGAATACATACTCAATCGATATACAATATACGAATATATAGCAATGGGAAATAGGAATAACAAACAACAACAACAACAAGAGCGACAATTCATAATGTGTAATACGCAACTATTAGATAATCGTTAATGATTAAAATAACGATACATCACGACAATCATTGATATTGATAATAATACGCAATTTTGTAGTACGGAGCGAAACGGAAATGTTATAAATAAACTTTGAACTTCATAGAGAAGAGGTACTTGGTCTGCAATAAAATATGTACATATGTATGCAGTTAAATTTAATTACACTGTGTAATTTACACACAACAGATAGATTGTTTTTAATTTGGTGTTCTCAAATTTAATTATCTATATTTATTTGGATTTAGATAGATTTCTTTTATGTATATTTTTTTTTGTAACTAATCAGTAATCAGGTTTTATAAACTCGGGTTACCTTCTTCTTTCAAGAAGGGCGAAGTGACAAATTGACGAGAAGAATCAGATCAAGAAGGGAATTTTTCCAAATCATAATCAACTTTAAACTTTAGTTTAAGAATTTTCTTCTCTTTCTTCTTTTGTCTTTAGGTACGGGTCTTGAATCAATTAGCTAACTTACTCTGTATATAACACTGTAAAAAATTCACAACTCACTTGTGCAACAACCAACAAGTCACAAGTCACAACTGTCGTTTCTATTTTGATAGTTTTGTAGTTTCCTGGTACTTGAGTAAACTCGTTAAAAAATCTTGAATACATCATCATCATTTCTTGTTCAAAATGCAGGTAAAAACTTGAATTGGAATTGTAACTGGAATTAGAACTTGAAAGGAACGATGAGCAAAGTTTTGAACTTGGACGTGAACATGTTATATCCGTATCAGTATTATACAATAAAATATTACAGGAATCCATAATACTGGTGAAATTGATTGTGATTGTTTGCTCAAAAGTACCGCTAATTTACATAATTTTGTACAAAAACAAGTAAAAAGAACTGAGATGCTAGATTCTATCAGTAGATTCTATTCGAGTTGAAAGTTGACAACCAGGATTTAATATTTATGAGCCAGCTTTCTCCAAACTCCAAAAATCCCACCCCAAAAAAACAAAAGGTGGAACTAAGCTACAACTTTCTACTTTCTACATTTTCATAAAAAATATGACACTCTCTTTCCACTTTTTCTGTGCAAAGTGTATATTATAGTATACGATGTATGATCAATATTGTGTATTGTGTGATTATGCTGTTGAAGGACAAAAAATAATTTAGTGATTAATACGCGGTATTAATTTATGCATGTACAATGTACATTTTACATATGTCTCATATATAGTAATAATACACACCTCTAATGTTCATCCACTGCACTGCACTGCGACGGTGGTCAATGTATAGAATATAGAATATATAATATAGGTAGAATACGTATGTACTATGTACTATGTACCTTTTAATAATATGCATGTTTGTATTTTGTAAGTATTTCTCCATGTATTATGTACTATGTATATGATCAACAATAACTTTTCCCCCTATAATATAACTTGTACACAAACCTATGACTATGCATTGTATATAGATACATGTAGTAATATTTTATAGATATATATAGATAAATCTTTATCCCTATTTGTAAATATGTATTATGTATAACGTTGTAGGTATATTTAATATTTAATATTTATATATGTATGTATATGTATTTAATAAATATGTTGTAATATTATGTAATAATAACAAACTTGAGTTGAAATCACAATCATATATAAATATATTCATAGATATTTATATTATATTATAGTAGTTCCACACAATTCATACTAGATACTCGATAGATATATTGTATTACGTACATGTTTTATTATTTAATGGAGCTGTCAAGTTGATTTTAGTTCAACTTGAATTTCGATAGTCTCCTCCTCTCCATTTTGTTTTGTTTTGTTTTGTCCTGTTTCACTTGTACATTCCAAATTTCTAGATTCTAGATTCTAGATTTTGGATATATGTATGGAATTTTCTCTGGTTTAAAACAACCCTGACTCATTGATCATGGAAAATGGAATTGTTTCAAAATCTATCTATAATCTATACTATGAGATGAAAAGTGGAGCGAACGTCGTTTTGATTTTTGATTTTGCATGTATCAGACTTTGGTCAAAGTAAAACTGTATGTTTTATATCTGTGTACTGTGTAGAAATACTTAAACAAACCGAGAACGGAGAACCGAGTTTTTTTAATAATATTATTTTCTCGTATGAAAAAGAAGAAACAAAACTTAAACTTTTCACCATCATAAACAATGTAAAATCTAGAAATCTAGAATAGAATATAGAATATAGAGTCTACACTATTATATTCTATTCTATTCTATTCTACTTCTATTCGGCAACAGTCTCAAAGGAACCCTCATCGAGCGTGTGGAGCCAGTTGAAGATAATCATATTCCTTTCAAATTTAGAGAGTGGCCTTCCTCTTTCTCTCTCCACGTCTTTTAAAGTTACGGGGATTTCTTTGGCAGGTTTTTTGTTCGTCGTGTTGAGTTTCAAAGAGTCCAGTTCGGATTTTGGAATTGGAATGGATTCTACCGTAGTTCCCACCCCTCCAGTGGGTGTGGTCAGAGCAGAACTCCAGTTGGTTCCAGGGATAACCACTGGAAGTTTTTCTAGATCAAAATGATTTTCACTCAACCTCTCCAGTGCTCGATAAGCCACTAAAAGTCTCTTTCGAATGTAGAGTTGGCGAATTTTTTTATTTACGGAGCGAACCAAGTCCGCTGGAGTGAAGGAACCGCCATTCGGGGTCAAGTGGGATGGACGCCCTTGTGGTGAGGGTAGTTGACTTGTACTGGACATGACATCACCCACCGCCACCCACGTACTACAACTTCGAGAGGCCGGACCGAAATGAGAACGGAAAATTAAATCACTACATCGCACTTGTGTCAAATCTAGTTCCGAGTTGGACCTTCTCAAAGGCGGACGGTTTTCCGCCGACTGCTGCTGTTGAAGGGAGGAGGTGATGTCGGAAGTTGAGAAGGATTTGGGTAGACCGAGGAATTTAAATAAAGCTCCAAAGTTTTTTATTAGGTCGTTCTCTTCCTCCCAATACAAGACGTTCGACCCTCCTTCGGATGAGGACAGAGGGACTGTGAGGCGATGACGACTTTCTGGAGTTGGAGATGGAAGTCTTAACAGTGGATTTAGACTGGAGAGGGAAAGAAGTGAGATCTCGGTGGATATTGACTCATGACTTGGTGACCTTAGCATACGATTTGATGCACTCTGGAAATTTTAAATCAATAAAAAAAAACCAAATTTACAAATCAACAGACCAAAATACTCGATTATTCAAAAGATCAATTGACTTTAAATTCAAGATTATATAATTTATTATTTATTAATTTACCTGTATTTGAATAACCGGCTTCTCCTGTGACATAATGGCTCAGTCTATTTTTGTCTAAAGCAATGTCTTTAAATTTCAAAATTCCCGCAACATCCGCTTGTACTACAAGTTTATAAACATTTTTTTCTTTTCCGCTTTAATTTTTGATCTTCAAGTTCCCGTTTTAAAGTCAAATGCTAAATATTTACAGTTGATTTGGTTCTGTGTTTGATTTTTCTTTTTCTTTTTTCCTATGTATGGACGATGGATAATGGATAATGGATAAAATTCAGTCCTTGTTATTTTCTCAATGTTCAGTCTCCCATTTTTGGCCACTTTGACATATGATTAACCTTGATTTATCTAATATATCTGGAGTTTGGAGTTTAGAGTTTGGAATTTGGAATTTGGACGTCAGTAATAACTGTCTTGAGTCTTGAGTCGTGAGTCTTGAATCTTGAATCTTGAATCTTGAAATATTTACCAACTATTCCTGCAATTAAATAACAAAAACAATGAATCATATAATCATGTGCTTGTAAACAAGTGATCAATTGACAAATTGACAAATTGAAAAAAAGATGGTTCGACAAACAGCGCAACGTTATCTTTAGGCTTGTCGTTCATTTCTGTTGCTTTGTATTTTGTAATATTTCGTCATGTGTCTTAAGTCTTAAATGATAACAAAGTACTTGTGTATTGTGTCTTCTTTTCTATGTTTTTCTCAACACTCTACACTCTATTCGTACATTGTGCATGTTTTCTTAAATAATGTAGCAAGTCGTTTACTTGTACACTGTAAACGGTGTAAACGGTAAACGATGGACATTGCACATGTGTGAGTGCATGTGCATGTGAATGTATCTTAGACTACGATTCGTAGAGGAAAGAAAATGACCATTGACCAGTGACCATTTGTAACACCATCAAATCTCTACCTCATCACATCTCATCTCTCATGCTCTCACCATTGCTTATCGATTTCTACAAGTACCGTGTGCCGTGCGATATGTAGTTTGTATTTTGGACATTATATTATTATTATTATTATTATTATTATTATTATTATTATTATTAACTTTATTTGTATTGCACTTACACAATACAAAATTCAAAACACACAATACACAATAATGTAAGCTTTATCCAAGTCAAAGGTTTGAATTTTAAAATTTTATATTGAATTAAAACTATCAAACATCTAAATATCAAATTCCATCAAAATATCCATGATATTTTGAACTGTTGGTAATGGAAATTCAGTAAATTGCTGAAGATGAGATGTAATTTATAAATTATTAATAGTACATTACGAAGGAACGGACAAGGAAAACAAAATAGAGTAGCTACAATTATAAATATTGCTTTGTACAAATATTACAAATATTAATGTCAATATAAATATTATCAATTACCATGACCAAATGCTGTCACATTTGTTCTGCCTCTTGTATTTTCCTGACCGTTGTTTACGATTTGGATGGATTTGGATTTTTTTTCATTCAAAGATTAGTTTCCAATTGCGTCCTCAAGAACAAATATTTAGATGTATATTTTTAATACATGTATATCTTCATTTGAAACTGGAACTAGAACAGTTCAAAAGTTACTCTCCTACATGTACACATATACATATAGGGTAGAGATATATGTAATTACTATATCTATCTGTACATGACGACTGAAGAAGGAAACACTGGAATGTTTTTCACTGTTATAGATTCTAGACTCTAGATTCTAGGTGTACAAATAAATAGCAATATGATTATGAATAAATTGTATTGTTTATATTTATATTTTATTTGGTAGGTAGGGAGGGACAAGTAATATTAATTTTTTTTTCACAAGAAATTTTCAATGGCAGAAGGAAGGAGGTGACTGCTTCTCCAGCTCTATAGTTGAAATCTCCATTTCCATCCTCAATCGCGCACACTCAACACGATCAATAAATACCCGGGTAACAGAACCGAGTAGAGTGAGGAAGTAGAGAGGGCAAACTACACACACTACACACTACACACACATCCTCAGTATGAAATGCATTCACAACTCACATACACGTACATATACGTTTGCTCATTTGGTATCTACAACTGCATACTAGTGCTGTAACGTACTTACATAACTTGCGTAGTTCTCTCTGTACTACAGAATCTGTAGGTATGTCACTCGGTCAAAGGGATAAAGTGTGTAGTCTGTAGTGTATTGTGTACCGTACATTCAAGTACACTGTACATCGCGCTCTTTGCATCATCCAAACTAAAGTTAAACCCATTAAATCCCAAAACCGATTTAATTATTTTAAATGAAATGCAATCCAATCCAATACAATAAAATACAAACAACTATAAATTATAACAAAACTTAAATGTTTTTACATTACATTACATCTTACACGTTGCGTAACATTGCGTACTTAATATTGCAAAACAGAACCACAATTCTGAATGTCTATCTGTTTTCATTCATTTTATACATGAACTACATTTTTCCACATCAATAGAAGATTTGCATATGTACATTTGACGCATTTTTACGCGTCCTACTTCCTACTTTCTATTTTTCTTTTCTATTCCTAATTTTCTTGAGTATTGAGTATTGATAAACCAAATGTCGGATGCTGTTATTTTTTAGAGTCTTGGATTTTGTTCATGAGATAAAAACAAAATAAAAACAAAACCTAATACCATATGTGTAACACAAAATACCATTCAAGGTATAGGATACAAAAGTGCGCAATATCAATAGTAAGATGAATATACATTAAACATTATGTACTCGTTTTGCGTGTACATTTAAAATATCAAAATCTCAAAAATTCATCCCAACATTTACTTTGGTTGAACAAAAAGGATTGGATTGGATTCAAGTGGACTGACTTGGAGTTGGACTTGGACTGTTTTGAACTGGCTGGAACTGGAACTGGATGGAATTTGATGATTGAAAATGTAGAGTTGTAAAAATGGGAATGTAGAGTGTAGAATGTGGAAATAATGTTTAATGTTCACATTTGGATTCGTTTTATATTGTGGAATTTAGCCTGTAGCCTGTAGACTGTAGACTTTTTGTTGTACCTATTCTCCGTTCCCCATTCTTGAATTTACAGAGTACACTTTACTCACACAATATCCATTTATACACATGGATTCAAACCATTCTAATAACAATGTTCCATAAAAGTATTCTATTTTAGATTCTAGACTCTAAACTCTGGACTCTGGATTCTAGCTTCTCGCGAACAAGTTTACCTCCCAGCTTTCTCTTTTAAGAGTATAATAAACTAATATAATCCCTTCATTTAATGGTACAATGGTACTTTGAGACTTTGTGACTTTGTGATTTTGTGAGACATTTCATGGCATGAATCTTGGATCTTGGAACTGGGATATTTGAAGAACCTTCAATTTCTTTCCCTCTTCCTCCTTTTCTCCTACTCTTATTCTATTGAGATTTCTCATGAACATTCACAGTCACAGTTACATTCACGTTGAAAAGGAGCATTGTAATTATTATTATTATTCTTTCCAGCTTCCAACTCCCAACCAAATCCATTACCCATTATCCATTCACCATTCACCATTCACCATTCAACATGTTCTTGTCCAGTCAGCCACCCAAACGGCGAAGCCAGAGACACAGACAGAACTAGAACGTAGAGCCTAGAGCCAAGAGCAGGAACCAGGAACAGCAAAAAGCAGTTAAAAGGCAGCAACTGACGATTCAAGATTCAAGATTGAGGGGAAGGTCATGAATTGGAGATTCGAGTGAAAATGCCTTGAAAATGCCTCTCTCCTTTCAGCATAAAATGGATTCTGCATTCTACTACA
Organism: Sminthurinus aureus; assembly: GCA_034698265.1. Taxonomy (NCBI): domain Eukaryota; kingdom Metazoa; phylum Arthropoda; class Collembola; order Symphypleona; family Katiannidae; genus Sminthurinus; species Sminthurinus aureus. The sequence continues at coordinate 8,469 of JAQGBH010001758.1, forward strand.
ATCCTAGTTTTTTGAAGCCTTTCCATGAAAATGGTAAAGTGTAAATGGTTCATAAGAGTTCATTCCTTTATTCATTCACTCACTTCTCGTCAACTGTGTGTGCACTGTACAGAGTACAGAGTTTTACAGAGTGTGAGAGAGAGAAATTGAAATTGCTTTTATTTCAGGGCGTTATGACGGGGAAATGGGGAAAATGCATTGGAATAGTAAAATTACATGTGGTGAATGGTGCATTGAGTATATTATAGTGTAGAGTATAGAGCTTTTCTTTCCTTCTATTTTATATCTTATACAGTATACAGTATTGCGGCCATATGATATACGCGTTCCAGGAATATTGTAACAGTTGTACAATTGTAATGAAAAGAACAATCTCTTCAACTTGTCTCACTTTCACTGTACTTTACTGCACTGTACTTTCCTCATCATCCGTCTTTCGTTTTGGTTTGGTTTGGTTTGCCCTCGTCTAGTCACTAGTCAATGTACTCAAATAGTCGAGTAGTCGAGTAGTGTAGCAGCCGAGTCTAGTGTGGTCTGACTTCCATTAATATGAAATTAGGAGTGTGCAATACCATTTAAGTGTATGATGGTGAAAGTAGAAAGTGGAGAGAAAACTCACGGGGATTTTCACAATGGTAAATATACATGTGCAAATTGCTATAAAGGTACACTACTGTATGTTGTAGATAGAGCCAAAAGTGGCTGAAAGGAAAGTGTGAGTTTTAGTTTTAGTTTTAGTTTTAGCTGGAATTGGAGTTTGAGAGAAAGTAAAAGAGGAAAATGAAAATGGTCTTTTGTCTACATTTTCATTCTTTTTCATATAGATATTTCACGTTTTGTTCTTTCTTTTTCCTTTTTTTACTTGTGAATGTTGAGTGTTGAGTTTCAAGTGTTGAGCGTTGAGCGTTGAGAGTTGAAAGTAAAGAGCCAAGAGCCAATAATAATGCCCAGCGCATTGAATGTAGTGGACGGGTCGTAACATTGAGAGTTGAGAGCTGAGCGTTGAGCGTTGAATGTTGATGACTTTACATAAATGTTTCCCCAAATGGTCCTGAAATGAGTATCCACACTGAAGCACTTCATAATCATCTTGAGCATTCAACATTCTCTCTCTCTCTCTCTTTTTCTCTCTTCCATCCTTTTACCTCTTTCTCTTTTCACAACTTTATGTCAACAATTAAATTTGACTGCATAATAAACCTGGTATGAGGAGAGAGCTAAAATTGTGCTGGAAATGAGGTTCTAGATTCTTTGTTCATTTTATATTGTGCATTGTGTGGGAACGGAACGGTGAGTAGTTAGTTGCAATGTCCACTGTGGATTATAATGTAGAATCTAGAATCTAAAATCTAGAAGCTAGACTACCGTAACTTACGGTCCGTAAGATACAATTGTAAAAAGTAAAAGTGATACATTGTAAAAGTAAAAGTAAACGTAAACGTAAAAGAAAGGAAATGAAATGAACAGAATGGAAACGCAACACTTTTTCCTCCTCTCAATTTATTACCATTAGCTCTCTTCTTTTAAATTCGAGATTCTAGATTCTAGATTCTAGATTCTAGATATTTTCTACTCCTTTTATGCTCCCGCTCTATTTTCTATATCCACTAGCCACCGTCCTTTATTCCTATAAAGAAAAACATCATTAAGAATTGAATTACCACAATTTCTCCACCTACTTTTTCCTTTTTCCTCTTTCTTCTTTTGCCTTTCTCCTTTCTCCTTTGTACACACTATGTATCCAGACGACGTAGACAAACAGTACACATTGTATAATTGGAAATGGGTTCTCATTTCATTTCATTTTCCATAAAAAAAAGTAGAAACAAAAGCAGAAAATTGTAATACACATTTTATTTGGAATGAACTAGAAGGTCTTGAAAACAAACCTGTGTAAAAGGTAAAAGCAAACCTAAATAAAAATCTTTGGATTTTTGTGTCAAAATAAAATAAGAGTCTTGAGAGGGAAAATAACTAATACAAATAAAATAAAATCAGAGTAAAGACTTTTAAGAGGATTAGCTCATAAAATTCCTGAAATTCCAACAATTCCTTCATTAATGTTCATTTTATGAAGGAATAAAGAGTTTTTCTCATTCTTGTGGTTTTCTTGTTTTCCAAATCCAATTTCTCCTTTATTCAAGTCAAATGGAAAATAAGGAAAAATAGCAATACAAATCTATATTATATTATCCTTTTCAAATCAGTTTTACTGCTAAGAAACGTTTAGAGTAAAAGTTTACATTCAAATTTAGAATCAACTTGAATTGAGTCTGTGATATGAAATACAGGATGATTTTTCTAGATTCTGGTTCGTGTTTTGGTTCAGTGTTCAGTGTAAGGATTGAGGATTGATTTTGCTTGTCAAATGTCAGCTGAATTTAATATTTGATATTTGATATTTAATACTTGTCACATGGCAATTTTCATTCTTACTTATGCTCCAAATTTTAATATGCAACGTGTTGAGCGTGTTGAGTGTTGAATGCCGAATCTGTGTCGATATATAGTCCATAATGTTGATGCTCATGTCGCTTGAAAAGTATGTCAATGTCCCATCAACACGGAAAATGATAATTTTGCACCACTTGTCCACACTTTATACGTTTTACAGATACATCCATCGACCATTAATCTTGATTGCTCTGTTGATAATTATTTTCCAAGCATTTATATGGAACCAAGATACTACTGCTATTGATATTGGTATTTTGTACTTGGTCATCATGCAGCTGATGACTAATAAATAGCAAAACACTTTGCTGCATAGAAATAATATTAATAATAATCATAATGTTGAAATCTGGATCAAACTAATTAGTAAAAATTATGGACGAGTTTCATCAACTATTAATTTTATATATTTGTAGATCAAGTATCAAGTATTACAAAAATGTATCACAAGTTCCAAGCTAAACTGGGTTTGACCTTGTCAAAATTTAAGCTTCATAATTAAAGAGAAAATATTCATAATATATAAACCAAACCAAACCAAACCAAAGCAAGGCAAGATGATGCACTTGAAATGGAATTGAGGTTGATTATTGATTAACACGATGAAATGTCATATGATCAAACAAAAAAAACATTATACATTATAGACTTTACATTATATGTGCTTATTTACTATTTATTATTTGTACGTACAACGTGTGAAATTTTTTTAAAGGTTTTCTTTCCTCTTTCCAAGAACTAATTTAGTTATGTAGTTGGAAATATCACGGATAATATTTGATATTTCGTCTCCGTCTTTCGCCTCAGAATGTTCTCCTCCAGAGTGCCCACCTTTGTCTTTGTGATTTTTTACGTGTCCATACTTTCCACTGTGCGGGTATATTGTCAACAGCAACAACGACCTGTCTTATCCTTTGACGATACAATTGACGATTTTCTTCGTCAAAATCAGGACAGTCAAGATGGGAATAGTGCAATGGATATTCAAGTGTCCACCTGTAAAATCTCCAGTCAGCAACTAGGTACGATTAGGATTTCTCATCATTATCCTCATTTTCTTTCTCTTTCTCTCTTTATTTTAATTTACAAAGTCGCACTATTTTTTGCTATAAACCTGATTCTTTAGTGGTTATTGTGTTCACTTTTAGTTGCAACTGCTCAAGCCACCGCTGCTCGAGTTCTCAAAGGTGTCTGTAATCCTAGTAAGTTTTCATTTTCCATTTTTCATCCATTAAAAAAATCTGTAGTTAAGTGTTCAAAAATTAGAAAACTCTAACTAGCACATTTTTTAAGGAACTTTGAAATGTGGGTAAAATTACTAAAATTATATACAAAATGGGGAACAAAAAATACTCGGATAAAAATTTCAGAGGTTTCAAAATTCTAGGGTTTTTTAAAGACATGTTATAGTTTGTAGAATTTGCATACATTTTAGGTATTTATTGTACAGTGTACACACGTGTGTGATGAACAACGTTCAACGTTTAACTTATCGCAATGCAATTTTTTCCGTTTTTTTGGTGTAGTAGAGTGTTGCAAGACTAGGCAAATTCTACTAGAATATGGAATGTAAAATATAGAATGTAGGATTCAAAATGTCTCGAGTCTGGAGTTTCTTTTAAAAGATAAAAGAGTAGAAAATATAATGTGATAAGTCAATTTTAATAGCAGGGACCATCATAAAAATGGAAGGAGTGTAGTAAATGGTGCATAATAATATTATGTTATTTTATGTCATACATGAGCTTTGAGTATGGAGCAAAAGCAGCCAATAGTCTTACACGTGTACAATGTACAATCTACACATTATTACTATGTATTATGCATATTCATATTCATATTCATATTCTTATTCATAATATATTTTGGATTTATCAGTCAGTAGTTGGTAGTTTGTAGTTGAGGACATTTCGGCAGAAAATACATGTATAAATACTAAATACATATCGATACCTCGTTTCTGGATTCTGGATTCTGGGTTCTAGATTCTGGAATTTTCTATAAAACAGTCCATATTCGTTGTTCATATTAAGTTGCGCGTTGAGCATTGAGCAAGCAGTTACCATTTTGTACATGTAAAATGTAAAATGTAGTTGCATCAAGTATTTATAGGAAGGAGAAGAAGACTCCCTGGAAACTCATCCTCGCTAATGATGAGATGACTAAAGTCTATAAAAGAAATTGGTTCAAACGAGTCATAAAACTGTGCTTTACATGTGTTCATAAGCACATTATTTGTAGCATCTAGAATCTAGATTCTAGATTCTAGAATCCAGAATGTACAATGTACAATGTACAGTGTAAAATGTAAAAGTTTCCAAGTCTCTACCTTCTATCTGTATAGAAAAAGCACTGTGCTCTGCTCTGCTGTGATGAGACATGAGACAGAGTACATGAGCTTAGATACATATTGATATGATAGATATGAGTAAAGTAGATAAAAGTCCATAATAATATTACATATTATTATGCATTTATGCATGTAAAATGTAACACGTTAGACATTAGATATTAGATATTTAATAGTCATGAAAGAATAAAAAGTGAATTAATTTTTTTCCCTTTTTGAGCATGTATCATGTTGACTGGAGATCATCATTGAGAAGCTCAATGGAATGGAATGATATGGAAAAGTTTAGACTGTAGACTGTAGACTAGGTTATAAACTAAAATAAATTCCGCTTCCCTCGTCATCTTGTTACTAACTACTAACTACCATTACTAACTGCTGTATTATGTATATTTTGTGCATTGTGCATTGTACATTGTTCAGAAATAAATTATACCCTAAACTCTAATATTACTACAGTTAGTTTCCCTGGTGCAAAATGTACATTAATATCCGTAATTCAGAATCCAGAATCTAAAATCTAGAATCTATAGAATCCGTAGTTCATGGACCATAAAAGTAATAACAATTATTATTACAATTTAAATAATTTCATATTTTATTTTCATGTGTGTGTATACACATTTTGAATTTCGACATTTGAAATTTTAGTTGAGCCGTTTATCTAGAATTACAAAGGATGTGCACGTGTAAGAGAAAAATGTAATGCTGTAAATTGTACATATATATACTTTAGCATGGAACATATAGGAATGAGAAAGTATAATTTGCAGTTTAGTAACTTTTATTATCATTTTGTCCAAGATTTTTAAAATCGGTGTTTGAAAAATTGCAATGCAAACGAGTGGAACTAAATGCAATAGACTTAAATAATAAAAATGCAAATGTCGACAAAAACTTGAATTAAAATGCAATTGACTTGAACATTGAAGCTGGAAACCTGAAGCTTGGAATCAAACTATGTTGCAGTGAAGTTGAGCGTAAAAGTAAATTTACAAGTACATGTGCAATCCACAACCTACCATGTACTATTTACACTATCTCAAATAAAAAAGGGTAGGAATTCATACACGCATTGAAATGAGTAGTGGTAAATACTGCACCTTTGTAAAAAAATAGAATTTTGGTCAAATATTATAGAGACTACATATGGTGATTGGTGATATCTAATATTCGGTCAAGAGTGAAATGAGTCCTCGCGCAGTTAAGCATTTTTGTACTCTCAGTGTCTTGATGTTTCACACATGAACCGACAATTATTTTGAACTTTGTATTTTGAATCTTGATCGTAGACCGTAATTTCATAGTGGTGATGAAGCGCTGTGCTTTTTTGTACATATAGCATGACATACATCTCTTAGATAAATCTGTCTCCAGCCTCCAGTTTTCAGTCTTTATCCTTTAGTCTCCAGGAGCTCCTGTGTAGCTTTTCCAATCCGCACCCAATAACCAATAACTAATCAAACATGTATAATATTGTACACATGCTTTTGGCTAGCTGCCGGATTTTGGATTTTGGACTCGGGGTTTTCATAACATGAAGAAACAAAAATTACATACCTTTTTGGAAAAAAGCTCACACGCTAAACACTAAACACATGCCAAACTATAATATTATCATTTTAATGTTTAATGTCATAAAAGTCATGTAGAATGTGTTTATGAAAGCCATCCTTTTTTCTGTTTTTCATAGAAGAGATTGCAGACAGATTCAGCAATATGGAGGTTCAGCTTGCGGATCAACTGAATGTGGTCAAGGCCATGCTGTTGAGTTTGGAGGAAAAGATTGTTGATCAGGATCAAGAGTTGAAGCGACAGTATCGACAACTCTTAAGCTCCGTGTCAGGGTTTCGAAAAAAATCAGGAAATACACCTCCGAACTCAGCTACGAGTTCAAGTTCAAGTACAGCCACAGATCAACGTCAGAGTCAGAATCAGAATCAATCTCAAACCTATTACGCGCCAGGAGGAGGTGTGGGATCATCAGGAGATTCACAAACTGGAGATGACGATTCAGAGGATGAGGAAGATGATGATATTATTTCCGAACCCAGTATTCACACAACTAGCACTGGTTCCGGTTCCGGTTCCAGTTCCAGTTTTGGTTCCAGTGACCAGACAAAATCCGGAAGGGTAGGACCAAGATCCGATGAAATCAGTCGATACAACAGTACGGTTCACATTGAGAGTGGAAAACGGGTATTTTCCTACTACTGGGTGATCCCTGGAATGTCATACAAATTGAATAATTTTCATCTCAAGCGATCCTTCCGCTCAAATAGCTTTTACATTTATCCTGGTGGCTATCGAATGTACATGAAAATCATTCCAAAATTCACAACCAACGTCATGTACATCAACGTGGGTGTGACAAAGGGTGACTATGACGACAGTCTTCAATGGCCATTTGTCTACAATATGCGGGCCCAGATTTTGGTATGTCCTTTTATTAGTTTACAATACATCTCACTTTCTCTTATTGTACATAAAATTCAAGACAATTCAATTTAAGTTCAATCATTTCTATACCGCCTTTGTCATTTGTTTACACTTTACACATGTATTTTTGTAATTGTAATGCTGATTCAGGGCCAAAAAGAACAACCGGGAACAAATCGAGTAGTGGACTTAAAATCCAGGATTTGGGATCCCCGAGAATTGTGCTCTGGGTCAAATTGGAGAAAACCAACGGAAGGAGATAATCCAGTTTGTCTCGGTCTCGGATTCCAACATGATGTCATCAAAACAAGCGAATACATTTGGAACGATAGAATCATCTTGAAACTCACAGTTTATTTGGATTAAAACAGGATAAAAAAGTCAAGTGGTCGTCTGCACATTGTCCAACGGATAGAAACAAGAAAAATGTAGGGAAAATTTGAAAAATCCTGAAAAACAAAACGCGTTGTGTAACATCGCATCTACTGATATTTATTATTCAACTTTTGCTTAATTCTTAACTGCTATCCCATTTGAAATCAAAAATCAATGATTAATGATATTAACTTTTAGATATACATCTATATAATATATTGTATCGCGTATTAGGGAGCGAGCGAAGCGAGCTCCCCTTATTCTATCATGTTGTCTGTCCGTCTGTCCTTTTCACGGTTCCAGCCAAACGGATTGACCAAATCACATGCGGTTTTTTGCATTGACATTGTCATTATAGCCGTCAGTGCTGTATGTATTTTTGGTTTTTCTACGACTCCCGGAACCTCCCGAAAACCGGGTTTTAGTCGGTTTTTAATGCAGAAAATCCACATAAAAGCAAATAAAACCTGGATCTGTGTAGGATATGGGATAATTGATGACGGAGAATCCGAATATGGGGTTTGTTTTTCATAAAAGTGTTCCCTTGACCCTTAATCCGGGCATTTTTCGGTTTTTTCGAATTTTACATGTATACATTTCTTCCACAAATTATAATATTTTTAGAAGTCAGTTACTTCACTATAATATTATAACCTCTCGTTTCTTCTCGCTCCCTCTTTAGGTACTCCTGTACCCATGTTTATTTAATTTAGTAGATAGATATTTTGTATTTTGTATTTTTTCACTAGAACGTACACTAACAATTTTTATCCTAATCCCCTTTCCTGTTCCAATTGACAGTCGAGTGACGAGATTCCAGTCAATTACTTTTATTATTTATCCTAATTGTAATTTATCGTGAGAGCAAGTCATAAGTTTATGAATAAATCTGTTACGACTATTAATATTACAATCCTTGGTGTTTTATCATATTCATATTCAATGTTCATTTTAATCACCCCTTGCGTTTTCATATAAATGTATACGGATCTAAAAATGTTTCTGGCGTGATATGTCAAATGTCAAATGTCAAATACTGAAATATATTCAAAGTTCAGAATAGTTTTTGCACTATTAATTTTATTATTTGAGATGCTTTATCCGAATCCGTGCTAAATATAAATCATATTATTATTATTATATCAATCAGCATTATATTTTTGATGGATCTTTAGAGACTAATTTCCTACATTGCTCCGTCACTAATTTCTCATTATTCTCATTATTCTCCTGCTATTCGATACTCGATACTCGATACAATTAATAATTGCACAATACACAGCATAGAGCATAGACCATAGAGAAAGGCTAAAGATGTATAGTGTGTACTTTTCCTATTCTCCCAATTTTCATCTATTAGCTGAAAAAGGTAAGATGCCGCTTGGCTTGCCAATTTACAGATAAAACTAGGAACAATACCAATAAAATGATTAAAATAGAAAATAGAAACCAATAATAGAAAAGTGGGAATGCAAATTTTAGGCGTCTGCTAAATACTAAATACTAAATATACTACACCACGCATCTAAATCTATTTCTGTTTTCTATTATATCGCAAATTCATGTTGGTATTTACTATTTACTATTTACATGAAAAGAATTTATCAACCTTTTAGATTTTAGATATTACTCTGTCTTTTGTCTTTTGTTTTTGCGTTGCTTCGTTTACCTCATTCCTCGTGTGTATCGTGGATGATTGCTGATGATTGCTGTCTTTTTTTGGTTTTTGCTCAAATACCTTTTTATATATTTTTTACTGTTTGGTATTTCGTGGTAAAAATATATTTTTTCTCTTAAAAATAGCACGGGAAATATCCAAGTAGATTTCGGATGAGTCACGCATACCGCACACCACACTTACATACACAATACACACTACATAGGTACTACACACCTAAAATTACACATGAGTATTGAGTATTGAGCAATCTATCCATCTATCGGATTGCTACATGGAAACTTTTGGCAAGTTTTAAGACAAAATCACAAAATTGACGGTTTACTACACACACTCTTGCTTACACTTAGGAATTGTATTGCTTTTGTATCGTGTATTGTGTATTGTGTGTTGTGTACTTTTGTCTAAGATGTAAGGGCGTGTGTGAATGTGTGTTTGTGTCTGTGTTACGTAACCTTGTAATGCATCTTTGATGGACTTCAAAAGTTTTCGATGTATCGTTTCTATTGATTTCGCCTCTCGTTCTCCTTCTTTTTCTTGTTCTTGTTCTTTGTCTTTTTCTTTTCACTTTCATCACGGAAAGTTGTTCCAGTTTGAGTTTGAGTTTGAGTTTAAGTTTGAGTTTGAAATTTGCTAAAGTTTTTCTCCACACTTGTGCACTCGTCCTCTCCTTTTCTATCTCCCGTCTCCCATCTTCCTAATGCAGATGGATACAACATCATAACGCACAATAGATGCTTACCGCTTACACTCATATGTACACTGTACTTTTTGCATTGTATACTGTACAGAAATGAACGTACAGGAATTTCTCATCTACTATCTATTTACTATATAGTAGCTATAAAAAGTGAAATGTTGTGAGTTGTGAGTGGAACAAATTTAATAGAAAGTGGATAAGTTTCTTTTATATATGTGGATGTACAATGTACATTGTACAATCTACAATGTACATTGTACAATCTACAATAACCATCATCCACCATCCGCGCAACAGTCCACATAAATTAAATGAAGAAGATGAAAATCCATGTCAATTTACCGTTTACCGTAGACCGCAGACTGCAGACTTTATGGCTGTAATATCTGTATTTAGCATTTAGTACTGAGTGTTTAGTGTGAGTCACAGTTTTTTCCTTCTTCCTTTGAATCGTAGATGCATAAAAGCAGAATACTTTGCCACCGTTTAGTTTTTTTGGAATTTGGAGACTGGAGTGAGAAATAAAATTTGTCAAGAACTTTTATCCTGAAATATGGTATCTATGAGGAATTTGGAATTAGATGACCCGAATCAATTAATTTCTAAAGTACACAATTCTCAATTCTCATGTAATGTGTGTTGTATGTTGTGTGTGACTAAAATATCCAATATTGAAGATATTCTAATCGGATGTACGGAAAAATCACCGGGAATGCAAATCCATGCACACATAATATTTCTTTGTAGATTGTAGTTTGATGAATGAAATGTTGAAGGGATGTCAAATCGTGTCATTTCATCTAATATTATATCTTTATCTGGCTGGGAAATTGATAGAGTCCAGAATCTAGACTCCAGAGTGTAGATTCATATGTATTGAAAATTAGAGTGAGTGTGATGAATGCAAAATTTCGGGCATTTCCATAGATTCCCCATCAGTTAACTGTCTGTCTAGATTCTAGATTCTAGATTCTAGATTCTAAACTCCATGACTTTGCATGGTTGAAAATAGATTGCTACGATAAAGTACAACATAATATAATATAAAATATAACACAAGACCGGATTAGTTTGTGCACACCCCCATTCACTTCAACATACTGCAGATTGTAGATTGTAGACTGTAGATCTTTCTACCATATCAATCCTCCGTATTTCGTATTGTTTTGTTCTTTTCCCATGCAGGCACTGACGAATCCAATTGACTGCACATTGTACATTTTACATTTAACAAACGACAGGGTACACTTTGCTCATCCTTTGCTCTAAACTCCACATGGGTTGCATACAAATGTAATTGGAAAATGAATCGTGTGAGCATTTTAACATGAACAAGGAACAAGGGCCAGATTGACAATTGACAATTGACAATGTAAATAACAGAATAGATCAGTCCCGAACCCAAACCGAAAAGCAGCAGAATCGAAAAAGGCAGAGTGGAATGGAATGAAATTGAACGGGACTGTGGGACAAAGGAGGGAGCTTCTGCAATGAATTTATAATGCTGATTCCATTTGTGGCTCCATTTACTTATGTACAGTGTAGAGTGTAGAGTGTACAATGTACATAAAAGATACATGGTACATGAAAGGTAAATACATAGATCTCTGCTCGAGTAGTAGTTGAGAGTGTTCATGCATATGCATGAACATGAACATGAACACGGACAGGAACAAGAAGATGCAGATGAAACTTCCATAGACAGACTTTGAGGCAGACGAGTGCTCAATGCTCAATATTATGTAAACAGTGAACATGGTCATACACATAATACGACAATAGACTGTATATAATATGTATCCGTTTCTGTGGTACTTGATTGAGATGAGGTAGACAGTAGATAGTAGATAGTATTTGTAGAGACAGAGCAGAGTGGCTCAATGGATAGTGTCTATGAATGACAATGACTTTGTACGTTGTACATTGTACATTGATAAACTAGTAAAATGGCCAGTCTCCTAAGGGGGTGTGAATTATTCACAGTTTTATACAGTCATTTAATTTATATTTATTAGGTTTGTCACTTGTCACTTCTCCCTGTACAGAGTACAGAACAGGGAATAGTGTGTGTTCATCTGACTTGTGAGACAATTTGAATTTGAATTGTGTCATCTATTTCCGAGATTGGAAGACGGAACATTGTCCTGTGTCTTGCGTTTTGAAACTAGTGGCTAGCTAGTGTCTAATGTCGAATGTCTAATGGATTGGCTTGTGCAGATGGGGCAGGTTAAATAATAATGTCAATTTTCAATTGTCAATACGCATTGACATTGGCATTTACAGGGTCAGCAGACATCTTTCTTCCTCGCTTGTACAATGCAAAATGTACAATTTACACTAGAGCCTAGAGTCTAGAGGATCTTTTCAATTCATTTGTTACGTAAGAGTTAATAGCTCACAGCACAATGGATGTCATGTATTCAAAACCCCCAATTATCAATTATCAACTACAAATACTGCAATTCTAAACCTTCTACTGATAAATTAGTTGCACGGGATGGAACAAGGAAAAAGGTGGAGATTCAGACCATCTACAGAAAATGGTGGAAAACGGTTTGACGTTAACGTTTAGTTACTTTTTGCGCATTGCACATTGTGAGAGGACTTCCGTTTCTCCATGGTCAATGGCTCATCACACATTTATGTAGTTACAGAGTCATTAAACGCTTAGGAAGGAATAACGATGGAGAGAGAGCAGACAATAGACAGCTGCATCTGAACTTCAGATTCTGAAAGAAATCTTAATTCTTAATTCATCTAATCAATCAAAATTATTCATTTCATGTGTAACGACCATTGAACATTAAGCACGGAGCGTATGCACATGCATATAAAAAGGCAAAGAGTTTGACTGGGAGCAGAAGGTCAAGAATCAAGAATCAAGAAGCATCTGCATTCTGTATTCTGCATCATTCATCTTGCTGATCATTGTCATCTCACCTCTTTTGTTCAATCACCTTTAGTCAGAACCCATAAGTGTCTACCAACTACAACTATAGCTATAATAATAAACAGTCAGCAACATTTGCAACGCCATTATAACGGACCATTTTCATTTCATGTTGCATATTAGAATTTATGACAACCCAAAACTGAAACCAAAACGCACAAAATGTATAAAATTACAAATTACACCTTTTTCACTGCTTCGGGTAATTACTTACCTTACCCAACGCAACACAAAATGTACATTACATAATATGTGCTTATGCAAATCCCTAAATGATACATGATACATGAAATGCTAATTAATTTTGGCAATTTAGTAATTATAGCATACGTCTGCTTTTAGTTTTAAACTCATTGGGATAACAAAGGAGAAGTGCATACACAAAAGAGGAAAGACGGAAGGAAGAAGGCAAAGACGCGATTCATCTTGCACGCAAATATTGAATACTAAATACTGAATACACGTATGATCATCTCTTGACTCTTGACTCTTGACAAATTAATGAGGGCTGTTTGCTGTTTGCTCTTGATGAAATTATGAAACTGACACTTGCATGAGGTGAAACGGAAGGTGATGGTTCATGTTTCACGTATGCACTTAAATACTTTGACCGCCTCACCTTTAAAGGACTCTTAGCCTTCAGTGTTAATTTTTCAAGCCCTCTGCTGTGATTAAAGTAGGGAAATATTATTATTAATTATTATTATTAGTGTGAGCGTTAGTGCATTCATTGCAAGTGGTGGTGTGATTGGAGGATGAATTAGAATCACATTCATCCATCATATTAGGTATCATAGTACATACTACATACTACATACTACATACTCCATGCTCCATAGTCATAATATCATGTCCTTATCATTCATCTTAAACTAGGTTTGTACAATCATTATCAGCATCATCATCTCCTCGTCGTATCATGTTGCATCTCTTGTACAGAATTAACTACATACAGAATATAAAATGTAAAATATAAAATACAGAATACAGAACTGCGACTGGACGCCCACGATTAGTATTTTATATGGCTACTAAATGTCTAAACTCTAAAGTTGTGTGTAAACTCTAAACTGTCTGCAAATTTACACTCAGCTCAGCTCAGCATGCAGCATTTAGCATTCTGCTAGACATTTAGATTCAGATTCATATTGCATTTTATAATCTCAAATCTCAAATCTTAAATACACACTGCACAGAACAGAGATGAGAGATGAAATTGAATTGGGTTGTTATATAAGAAGGTGAATGTGACAGAGGACTCTTTCAGTTCACCCTGCACGTGGATCTATTTCAACTTTCAGCTCAGTTCAACTCAATTCAACTCATTTTTACTCTTCCTTAAGACTCAAGATTCAAGATTCAAGAGTTGAACTATTTTTGTTCTGTTTGGCTAAAAGTTTACTGGTGAACGATTAAATAAATTAAATTATATAGACTATACAATATACAATATACAGTATACAGTATAGAGTATAGAAAGTTTAGATTACATTGTAAAATAGTAAAACAGAAATCGTATGTTGGAGTGTGGTTGCAAACTTGTGAATGGGAGAGGTTTCTTTTAATCTATATATATTTTCCATCAATCCATCAATCATCAGTCGTCGTTCACAATGTTGTGTTCTCATTCTTGGTCCAGACATGGACTTTCCATCTCTCTTGGACTTTTGGCGTCGTCCTCTGTCTATCTTTTCCTCGTCATATCTTGTCAAATCAGTCAAGTCCGTCCACAGTGTTCTCATGAGAAACTTGCTCTTTATCAACTTAATGTCTCAACCTTTTGGTCCCGAAACAACTTCCCAAAACAGTATCCAGAGGTATGGCTAAAACTCCACTAAAACTAAAACTCTACTAGATATTAGATATATTAGATACCATAATATTCTATAGTCACATGCGGAAACCAAAACTCTGACTGGTAAACTTCTATTTTCACATGTGCGTTGCAGATTGTACATTGTACATTGTACATGGATACAGAAATGTCTTATTTTTCTCATTCTTTCTCTGTTTTGTTTTCAGTTCCGACCTCCGGCTCAATTCTCCAAATTATTAGGTCGAAGTCATTCCGGTCACTTCAAACTGTTTCAGTTGGGAGAAAAGGCTTCTGAAGGTTAGTCCGTTTTCAATATTCAATACTACATATTCAATACTCCATACTTCCTGCGTTCAAAAAACCATAACAAAATAGAATACCAGTATTTTTCTGGTCTCGCAAAGGCAACGTCTTTGGAACGTCGTTGCTAAACTGTAGAATTTGATTCATGTTCAAAGGATGTGCAATATTCTTATGAACGAGAGGGAAAATGCATAACCTAATTTGGTATTGATTTGAAACTGAAAAGCACATCCTTTCATTTTCGTTTCATTCATTCTAAATTCTAAACGACTGTCGAGCGTCGAGCGTCTGCAGAGTACAAAAAGGGCAACGAATTATCGCACTGCGCTGTAAAAACGTAATATAAACAAATCTAACGTTTAAATTTGTCCTGATGCTGATATTATAGATTATATTATTGACATATTTCATAGATCCATTTATTGCCATCTTGCTCAAGCTATCATCTATGCTGAGTGTATTAATTATTATTATTAATGAAAGCATGGTATAAATATACATTTTGTCATAAGATAAACCAAGAACCAAGATAACTTTTAAACTCATCCCTCGTGTCTCATCTGCCAACTGCCAAAATGTACTTGAGCCAGATTTACTGCAATAGTTTTACTTCTTCTGGTGAATATTATTTACGCCTTTAATGTTTTTCATGTACGTGTCTGTAGTCTGTAGTATGTAGTGTTTAATGAATAGCGGTAATGAGCATAACTGTTTACACAATACATAATGCACAAGTTTGACAAGAATCATAAAATTCTTTGTAACGTGTATTTTGTTTTTTATTTTTCAAGTTTTTCAACTCCTATGAAAATTTATCCATGTTGACCATCGAAATCATAATAGACTCATCATAATTTTCTGAGACGGAACTTAGGATTAAGAATGACATTAAAAAACAAAGTACCTCATTAGACGCATCTCGTTTATGATTTACCATGTCTTTTTACATAATTAAAATTTTTACAAGTATTAACAAAATTTCCATTTTCCAGTCATCACCAATCACTAAATTGTTCAAAACGCACGCATGTTTCCGTGCATATGAAATGAATAAAGACAACACTTAACTTGTAAAATGCATGTTTAATGTACAATGTACAACTTATAATGTACCATACGTTGAACAGTTAGCCGAAATGACGAACAAGTGTTGACATAAAACTTGAATTTTTGTCACTTGTGACTTGTGGCTGTTTGAGTTTCTTTCCTTTAAAACGTCATAAAATAGCGCAATAACTGTCTTTTTAAATGCTCATTTCCTCTCAATTTCTGCTTGTATTATCCGTAAATATTCTTGGATAAATATCCAAACTACGTAGGGAATAGAAACCAGAATGTGAACCAGAACGAGAATAAGAAAACTGGCTCCAATTTCTCAGTCTGTATTTATGTTTGTGGCTCTTTATCGTTCCATCCTGCCGTTTTATTTTCTATCTGCTCTCCATTCTCCATTCTCCATTCCCGATTCAATACATGTATGTGCAGACACAAAACACAAACTGTTTAGTACTTAATTTAACCATAAAAAATCTCTTTCGCCTCTGCAAGCACTCAAAACTCAAAATAATATCTGTATTTTGATAAATATGATGATCATCATCATCATCATCGTTCTTGTCAATACAGCATTACAGTTGTAAAGGTTTTTTCTTTTTTTTTCAAAGTAGGCAAAACGACAGTGGGATTCAAAAGATTGATGAAAATGGGAGTGGAATATGAAAGAAGTACAAGAACAAATATTTATGAAAATTTAAAACTTGTTTGAAGAGTTAAAAATCCAAAGTCAGAGTCGACAAAATATGTATGATTGTGTATGGTGTACCAAATAATGTGGATGTTCATGGCAAATGATGGAATGACTTTGTTCTTTTTTTATTGTAGCACTGAAAAAATTTGCAGAGACGGGCTCATCTGAGCTTCTTGATGCTCCGGGGCAACGTGGTTCTGAGGGTGTGCTGGATGCATTCAATGCTCCAGCTATTGCTCAAGGTAATATCAAATATCCAATATCCAACATTTCATTTGCCATTTTTATAGGGTAATACTTTTTATTTTTTATGTTGATGAGTTACTCAATTAATGATACTTTTACTATACTTTTTATGATCTCACCTGCACAATTGGAATTGGAATTGGAATAAACACGAATGAAAAAATAGGTGTAGGAGATGCGGAAACTCAATTTTTCGTCGATAGTAACCATTCGAGGGTGAGGATATTTTTTATATCATGTGTAAAATCCTTATTTTTCTGGTTAATGTTTAATACTGAATAAAACTCTCATTCGCGTAAACCATAAACTTGCTCATTTTTTCCTCTTGCCACTGCTTTACACTGTAGACTGTAGACGCTGCAGTAGGTAAAAGGTAAATGAGTCATTTACTGTCGTAGAAAATTAGAATTTAGAGTCATTGTCTTTAGAGTCAAGTGTCTCGAGGTCTCGTGTCTTTGATGAGCAAGTTTATTTCAGATTTTTACGACAGAACTCCATCTCCTTTCATGTTCATCCTGTATTGTACATATTGCTTTTAATTAATGGCAAAGCGCACATGTTCAGATGTGACTTGAGAGCACGTGGTGTGCGGTGTATGGTGTGTGATGTGTGGGATTTTTTGTCTCCAAACTTGTCTATTCTTCTTTTTGCCAATTGCCAATCGAATGATGAAAGAGAGTGAGAGTGAGAGTGAGATTTAGCGTAATGCGTAACGTGATATCGTACCTTATACCTTATACTACACACAGAGAAATCCAATACATTGTACATGAAAAGAAGGAGTGAATTAATGCCCATTTTTTATGTGGCCAACAGGTGTCTTTGGTAATAAGAGTCATTCCTTCTCCAGACTGGTTCATCGGTTTGTCTCTCGACTTATGTTCCGGCAACGAGTGGATGGAACACATATTAACCAATGTAATGATCATTTACCATTTACCATTTCATTCACCACTTACCACTTAACAGTCACATAAAATACAAACAAAATTACTTGAAATCTAATACAGAGCGAAATAAAAATTTATCCTTGAGCTATTTCCCAAAATCCATGATATAAAAAATAAATGTACAGAGTTGATCCTATTTTCTCCAGTTTCCAGTTTCCAATCTACAATCTCCAGTTTCCATTATTTTATTTTAACACCTCTCCATTTAATTATAAATGACAAAGCCAATCCTATCTACATCTCCATTTCCATTTCCATTTCAAGTCAGAGTACAACTCACTTTATGACTTTCTACTATGTATTCCAATTTCTAGTTCAATTTTGAAATGGGATACATTGTCTATTGTATATTGTATATAATAAAAAATATTATGTGTTTCCAACTTGGAACAGGTGACTCATCTTTATGATGCAGGAACAGATTCAGGTATAATTTCACTTCTGGATTCGAGATTTGATATTCTAGATTCTAGATGAATAAAAAGTAACTATAAATTTTGTTGTATGTTGATTAATTATGATTTTTTTCCCTTTCTGTTCCATAGGATACACTTTTACGGCCCCAAATTTTGCGACTGTTCCTCATGAGACAGTTAGTCGGATTACTTCCCAAGAGCCCAGTCATCCTGCATCATCATTCTACTATCCTGATAAAGATTCCTTGCCCGTTATCGCCTCTTTCGTATTTACAAAGGTTACAAAATCACATATCAAAATCTCGCAATAAAATATAATACAAGACATTGGAATTCTGCAAAATTAGAAATGAAATAGCAAATTAGAAAATCCTCCCATTTCCCGATTACTTTTGACTTTTAACCTCTGGCTAAATCTAAAATCTAAAAAAAATGTTACAGCTCAAAGAATATTCCTCGTGGAAACTGAGTGGGGATGAAAATCGTAGTGGAAAAGAAAGTGGCGGTTCCTTTCTGGAGGATGTTGACAGCAATGACATTGGAAATGAGAATGAGATAGGGAACGACCTCTTTCTAACTCCCGACGTCGATCCCTTTAGCTCCAAAGTCCTCTTGAAAAAAAAGCGGACAAGGAGAATAAAAGGTATGTCTTTGTAGATTGTAGATTGTAGATTTTTCTGGTGTATGGATTCTAGATTCTAGATTCTAGTCTCTAGTTTGAACTAGTTTTTACACGTACACTAGCTTTGTTTCCTGTGTGCATAAAAGATAAAAGTACCCAGATATTTTATGTTATAAATGTCGAATGACGCTAAAAGTCATTCGGCATTCAGCATTGGGCAAGAAAAAAAAGGAGGAAAATAAAAAAAATAAGGAAAGGAGAGTGCTGTATAATTTATGAGATGTGACATGACGCTTTTTCTCTCTTCATTTATTTATTTGGTGACCCCGGGCGGGTTCGCAGGAAGAGGAAGTTCCAGGGGAGAATGTCGAGTGAGTGAATGGTCCGAATGGTAAGAGCATCGCACATTTTTTCTGTACTCTTACAATAATAATAATAATAATATAGATGTGACATTTATCTATATCTCTGGATTCTGGACTCTGGATGCTCCTGGAGAAAATATATGTAGAGAGAGAGAGAGAGAAAACAGAGTGAAATAAATATGTAAAAAGTAGAAAACTGGAGCATAAAGTAAAACTGTGACTGTTGAATGTTGACTGTTGACAAAATACTTCTGGTTACATATTACACAGGTCTGACTGCAGTGCCCTTTGTGGAGTGGGTGAACAACAACGGAACCGATATATCATCAATCATCCATCACGAAACGGAGTCCCATGCCCGCCTCTTACAGAAACTCGACTTTGCAACTCTCGTTTGGACTGTAGAGAAAATTATTTTGACTGGAAAAAATAGAACAAGTAGAAGAACACCAACAAATAGAAGAGCTCCGACCTCCAAACTCCAAACGTCCAAAGGAAAAGGAAATCTAAATATTCTAACGGAGTCAACAGCCAACAGACGATGAAGAAAAAGACAAGAGTTTTATGGTGAAAAATCAAGGGACGGACTCCTCGAGGAAAAAATGTATGGAAAAATGTAAGCGTAAAACCTATCAGCAATAATGATAATAATCCCCATCAACGTATTTATTTATGATCTCGGTGTTACTTGTTACTTCAGTATCCAGGACTGTGGATTGTGGATTATGGATGTAAGATATAATTTTTTAAAATGACATGACAGAGAAAACAGAATGAAAGGCCCTGTTTCCCTCTTTATTTTATATATGAATATGTATAGCGTGTAGTGTATTTTGTATATGGCAAATGGTAAATGTTTGAGTGTGTGTGAGAGTCATAATAACCCAGTATAAATTATATAATGCTTCCTCTTCTTCTTCCGCACCCCACATCCTTCTTTTCTTTCCCATTTTCCATTTCCTTTAGTTTTTTTTCCTATCTTCGCCCGCCGAGCATTTTATCCAGCATCCAGCTCTTGGGAGACTTTCTCCAGCCTTTCTCGATTCTCGGTTCTGGATTTTATTACGTACATACTCACAAAAAACAACAAGTAAAATTCTGCTCTCTCCTAACATGAGAAAATGACCTTTACACTTTGTAGATCCACCACTATTATTATTATTATCATCACGAATCTCTGAAATTCTGGAAGTACTTATTTTATTGAATATTTAATGTTTAGTTTACATGAGTGAGCATTGAGCATTGAGCATGACGTCAGTTTGTACGAATTTTACTTGCATTTTTATTGTATGATTTTATTTAAAAGTATACATAATATTTTTATATCTACTACCTACAAATTTTGAAAGATAATCTAAGCAAAATGCATATTTATATGAGAAATAACATTTTTTTACAGATAACATGTTTTTTTCTACAGATAGATTCCTAAAAACGGCACCAATTTTTTTTACAGATAGATTTTTTCTGGACCCAATTTAT
>JAQGBH010001759.1:0-29353 GCA_034698265.1 Sminthurinus aureus
TAACTTTTGTGATATCAGGAATGCAGTTTGTGTAATTTCCATCACAACATATATGATACCGAGCTAAATGGGTTAAACAGTTTGAATACAGGTGTACGCGGTGGTTTATTATATTTTTATAGAGAAAGTCAAGTGTTTTTTATCTTGTATTTTCCCCATGTATGATCCATGATGAAACCAATCCATTCTGTAATTAAAATGGTTGTAAAATAATATCATGAATTTTATGACTTGATCTCCATAAAAGTATGATATTTAATATTTATACACGTGTAGTTAACACACGTGTTGTATGCTGTATAAACTGTTCGCTATTCACTATTGACTTTATTCCATAAAAGATACAAGGTACGATGAATTATGAGTGTTGGTGTTGTAAAAAAGGGCAAATAGTAAATAGTGTGTACATTGTTCATATTTGTGTGGTTTCAGGGTCGTGTAATATAATGGCAAACAATGACACCTGTATCCTATATCCTGTTCTTTTCCCCGCCTTCCAGCACCATTCTTCCAGCAGTAGTAATATTTTATATCTAAAATCTAAACATGATACTACTCGTACTTTGAAAACTTTGGAAACTATGGAAACTGAAAAGGGTATGAAAAAGATGGTGACGGTGGAGGAGGATTAAGAACAAGAAACAACAGAAGAGCAGAGAGCGGAAGAGGACTGAACACTGAACATTGAACATTGAACAGAGCGAGTCAATAAAAGAGAGGAGTGTATAGTGTGTAGTGTGTCTATTGTATTATATTGTATCCTGCTTTACACACATCTCCATATGTTTGGTCTTTTATTATGATATGGTGCGTAAAAAGTCGAGGAAAAATCCGAATCCGAATCTCCTTCCAAGGTCTCATCTTCCGTGTACAAAATTACAGTGTACAATGTACAATGGATTAAAGTGTGATGCATGAAAAATGGAAGACTTTTTGGAATGAAACTGTGTCAAAACAGGATTGAGATGGATCAAAGTCTAAAATTAGTCACAAGTTTCTGGTCTCTAGTTTCTAGTCTACAATGAGAAGACTGAGAGCCTTGAGATTGGAGATTGGGGATTGGAGATTCGGCAGTGGAGTGTTATTATTTTCCGCCTCTTTTACGTCTAAATTCTACAGTCTACACTTTATCCTTTCGCCATTGATTTTATTAGTCTAATCCACTTTTACAACTATGATATCGCATGACATGATTCTTCTCTACTCACAATCCCCACAATTCCCAATTCACAAGGCTTCCAACTTCCAAAAAGAATAACAAAATGAACCTCGAATGAATGAAAATATTACCATATGAGTCGTAAAATTATTTTGTATCTCTTGTACATTACAAGACACACAAAGAACCAAGACGGAAAGTGAACTAAAGAAGCCAAAAAGAAGGGAAGAAAGTTAAAGTTGACTGGATATTTTGTTAAAAAACCACAAACGTATGAACAATTAAAATATAATTTTATTACGTGTGGACATTGAATTTTTTCATGCTTCAAAATGTTTCCAGGAACAGGAGAAAGCTTTCTTGCCTTGTTTTTTGTATTATAGATTGTACAGTGTAAACCAGACCAGAAGCAAAACTAGAAGCATAACATGAGCGGGAATGAGCGGATTCAAGCCACATGAATGTAATCTGCCAAAAGTCTATTAAATGAACAATGTAGAATTTTTAATAGGATTTGCTTCCACACTATTCATTTTATGATGTGACTGTCAATCTAACTTTGTCTAACCTGCCTCTGAGCTCTTCCCCTCTCTTCCCTTCTATTTTATGTACCTTGCTTTCTCTCCCAGCTGCTTTTGTATGCTTTACATACAAAATTCAAGATAC
The DNA here is from genome assembly GCA_034698265.1 of Sminthurinus aureus. Taxonomy (NCBI): domain Eukaryota; kingdom Metazoa; phylum Arthropoda; class Collembola; order Symphypleona; family Katiannidae; genus Sminthurinus; species Sminthurinus aureus. The sequence continues at coordinate 1,826 of JAQGBH010001759.1, forward strand.
AAGATACACGATACAAGATAGAGCATAGAGCATAGAGCAGACAGGAGGAGGACGGGGATGGATGGATTTCCTGTTTCTCCTCTTTTCTCTTTTCTCTTCTCCCTTTTCTCCACGTGATTCACTCCAGATGACGAAGGAGCATGGAGAAAGCAACAGAGTGTGTGAGTGAGTGAGTGAGTGAGTGAGCGGTGGAAGGACACGGAAACATTTGGGTCAAGGACTGCAGAATAGAATAGAATCCTGTTCTCTACTCTACTTTCTCCCTCTCTCTCCCTTTCCTTCTACATTCTACATTCTAGATTCTACACTCTACACGTTGCTTAGGTAGCCGTTACGTGTACCTACGCATTTCCACTACACACTTTACCCACCATCAGAGTGTACGATATGTCCATATTTCTCCTTTCTCCCTTACAACTCACAACTGTAGAGTGTAGACCCATACCATACGATACGATACGATACAAATAACAGATGAATCTTTTTCTCATTTCTGCGCAAAAAAGAAACAAAAACATTCATTCAGGATTCCTTTTCCACCTCCCGTTCTCCAAACTCCAAACTCCAAACTACAAATAGAATGTGCACAAATGTACGACGCAGTTTCCGAGTTTCATTGACTATCGCTCAAAATCAAGTCTCCTCAATTCTTTTTGACAGTTTACAATCAATTACTTGTTGAACACTCAATATTATATAATATTCATGTAAATATAGTTTTATTACTCAATATTTCCCGTCTGCTTCTGCTCTATTTTCAATAATATTTTATCTTGGTATTTATTTTCTATTTTTTATCAAATGTTTCGAGTTTGGAGAAGGGAAAAAGACAAGAACAAGAATTAAAAGCTAAATAATACACTATGCAGAATGCAGAGTGTTTTCTTATTTGGGCTGAGGCTGAGAAAAGTGCTGCTTGATTATTTGGCTTCTTAAGATTATCATAATAAAAATGTAGTACAAAATACAAAATATTTAGAGCGGATGAAGAAACGTAAGAGGAAACCAAATGGAGTTGGCATGATGAAAACTGAGAAATGAACTTGTTATTGAATTACAAAAAAAAGTGACAGGAGATGAGAGGAGATGTGGGAATCGGAGAGTCAAAAAGGAGCTTTTAAAATGTAATCCCATTGAGCATTGAGCATTGAGCCTATTTCATATTTAGAATTTGAAATCTAGAGTTCATCATTTTGTTTCTTATCCATTACAAATTGGACTTGACGATCCCTGTGAACTGTGTATTGTGTATGTTGAAAATAAAAACTCCACCTCATTATGATTATTATGAGTATAGAAAACGGAACAAAATGATTGTCGAGGGATGCTTAGCCGTTTCACCCTTTACGTTTCCAAACGCGGCTTAAATTACACATTATAAAGACAGTAGACAGCGCTTAGAACGTAGAAAAAGCAGACCGAGGCGACCAACTTTGCTTTGGCCGACTTAACAAGGAATTCAAGTGAACATTTGTAAAGATTTCAAAGGGATCTGCAAATCAGTTTGAAAGAGTGTAAACTCTTATCAGTCAGTTTTATTGTATTTTCTTTTTAAAATGGCCGAAGAAATGAACAAGGATTTTTAAAGCTATATATATACTCATGTTTTAGACGTTATTTTTGATGCCCTGAAAAAAATGGTACAGCCGTTGCCGTTGCCAATGCTCCAAATCCCGAATCCCAAAGAATCCTATCCTATTTTGACTCTGTGATTTTGCTCTAATAAAAATATTATGTAATGTGATTTGCATGAACATAATATTTGAAAGAGTTGTAAGTCGTGTATTGTACATTGTACAATGTACATGTTTTATGCATGCATCATTCGTGATTTCAGATTGGAGTTTGGAGTTTGGAGCTTGGAGCTTTGAGATTGGAGATGCTCATTTGAAAGTCTGGAGTGAAGCGTCTAGAGTTTTTCTCAATTTCCTCCAGATTTAGATTTACATTTGATGTGATGTGCTTTGATGAGGAGTGACTTTTATTTCCTATGATTGGATTTCTCAATTCACTTTTCTATCTCTATTTTTCCGTTTCCCCGTTTCCCCGGTCTCATTCCTCATTCCTCCTTTCTCCTTTTACTTTCTCGTTGTCATGGCAGAGTGAAAGGGGAGAAAAGAGAAAGTCAGACAAGTTTATTCTCATCATCGACATGATTACGCCAATTTTCCTTTTCCCTTCTTTCCCCTTTCTCCGCTGCACCGTGTTTTTTATGGGAAAGTCAAAGAGCAAAAAGGGAAAAGTGATGGATACAAAATACAAAATACAAAGTACTCTATATTTTGTACATGTTTGGTAGACGTCGCTCTTTGTATTAATACATTGTACATTCTACACATATTAGAAGAAGCCGGACCTTGTTTCTGCGAAAAAAGCAGAATGTACGATATATCACATGTACAATGTGCCCTGTATAAATTGAAAAGAGGAATAAATAAATGAGCCCATCTTTCCTCATTTTCTTACTTTTTACCATTCACCATTCACCATTTACTATTTGCAGTCCTTTCATCAAGTTCTCACTTGGTGACTTGGCATTTCCACATTCACTCCCGTTTCCTCTACATGGAATAAATAAATACGTTCATTTAGTAGCAGAGGACACACCTTACTAGTTGATAGTTGATCGCAGAAAGAGTAGAGTCAAGTGAAAAGTGTACAGTGTACAACTACAGTGTAAGGAAAGGAGCATGAAATACGGAGTGTGGACTTTAGACTGGAGATTGTAGACAAAGCGGGCGGTGGCAGAACAAGAACAAGAACAAGGGAAAAGACTGAACAGTGGAAATCATCCACCGTGTAAAATCTACAATGTACACTTGAGAACAACATGGATGATAAAATATTCAGAATGTAGATAGACAGAGGGACATATCAATATCGATATAGGTATAGATCTATGGATATATCGAGATTCCTACTACGTCAATTACTAAGTGAAACAGTGGGAAATCTCAATGGCCTATTTTTTCCTAGTCAATAACTCTCCGATTCCGATTTTTTCCACCGAATCCACTTTTGCTCGAAAAACACTAGACACAAGACTCAAGACGATTCCTTTGTTCACGGTTTCTGGTTGACATGGAGTCCACACAAACTACATTCGCTCTCTTTCTCTTTCCGTGTCTGTGTATTTGCTATTCAGTGGTTATTCCGTGTATGAAATATGACGTGGATGTATTATGTTGCGTAGAGTATTCTGTTGTGTTGTGCTGTATGGTACGCACCTTTTCCTTTCCCTTTTGAAGCTATCTAAGCTAAGCTCAACTAAACTAAACTAAGCTAAGGGAAGGGAAGGGAAGGGAAGCCACACCGAGGCAAGTCTGAACTACTCCATGCTCCATACTCCTCTCTTTGTCTTTCTCTCTCTCTTTTGCGTCTTCTTCCAAGAGAAATTTAGTCTGTCTCCGTGAAATGAACGAATGAATGAATTGGGCCCAGAGAAAAAGAAGAAGAGTAGAAATAGAATATGAAAAGATTAAATAATACGACGCGAGAAGAAGAGAGAGAAAGAGGAGCTCATATGAATTGGAATGATATTGATTTGAAGGTGAGTCTCGAGTTGAGCTGGATCTGGAGCTGGAGCTGGAGTCCCTGAGATATAATCTTCCAGGTTATTGAGCATTGAGCATTGAGCATGGGCTTGACATGACAACCTGGAAAATTCTCTACTTGTCTGTTGCTCTCCGTCTCTCACATTAAACATTATGCATGTATTTTAGCATGTACAATGTACAAGGTACACTAAACACCGAACATGGAACATTGAACATGGATCTGCACTTGTGCATGGTTTATGGTTTATGGGTGTGTGCGTGTGTGGTTGTCCTTGCTCCTCCATTCTCTATTCTCTATTCTGTGTACACAGCGATCCTTCTCTCGTTGACTGGTCTCCTTTCCTGGTCTACTCTGTATTCTATATTCTATTTCAGCAACCGTCACCTTTTCTGCTCCTCTACATTCTACATCTCATCTCATTTCGGTTCATTTCGGTTCTCAACCTGTTCCTTCCTTCCCCCTTCCAATGAATTCATACTTTTCCGCTTTTTCCCTTTCCACTTTCCACCTCGTTTGCTTCAACTTTCTCCCTCCTTCACTAACTTCCTCCTCATCTCTCTTTCTCTCTCTCTCTCTTTCCAAATCTCTCCCCAGGAAAAAGAAGGAATGGAAATGGAAATCGGGATGGGAACTTATGCAAAAATCCGATTTCCGAATTTCCCTCCCATATATTTTTCCATATAAAATATGCACACATTTGAACATTTGAACATTTGAAAGATCAGAACCCCTTTGGCTTTGGCTTTGACTTTCACCTTTGCTCTGTCTAATATTTCCCTATAAATATTCAAATGTGATGTTCAGCTTATGACTTATGACACAATTCAATTACCATAATGTACGGAACAGAATACAACCGTTTTCCATCCACCATCTTTTTATTTATTTGACATTTCCCGATTAAGGCGACACATTCTAAATTCTACATCCGTATTCTCCTCCTATTTTATTTTATTCCATATTTTTCTTGTTTCCCCATCGTCTATAGACATTGACATTTTAGATTTTAGATTCTCTGGCTCCTATTTAATATTTAATATTTGTACTACGCTACACATCATAGCAACAGCCTTCAGTATATAACACTACATGTATCCGTGGCATGATTTTGAGAAAGTATAAAAAATAAAGCACAAATATGTTTTTCCATCTCAAGTTTTCCTTTGTTTTTCAAGCTCCTGTGAGACTCGGAGCCAAGGATCTTTGTGGTTATTTCCCATGCTTTTGGCTACTGTTTTGTACACTGACATTTTGTCTATAATGTAAACAACTTGATACTTGATACATAACGCTATAAGATATAACTTTATGCTTTATATCAAGGGGACAAATGATGTGAAGAAAAGGAAAAGTAAAAGTTTTACTGTGTCAAGACGATAGGCTCAAGACTCAAGACTCAAGACTCGAGGCAATAGAAAACTTTGCGCCTCTTTTAAATTTTAAATTATTATGCGTGTAATCCACTAACGATAAAAAGTTGAAGTTGACGAGCTCTACAAATTCCAAACTCCAAACTCCAAACGCAGTGCACAAAGCATAAATGCCAACTTTTTGCTTTTGTTTTTTTGCACGAGATTTCATTGTGAATTGTGATCAAGCAATTCAAAAATTAAGGATAAAAGTTTCCACTTATTTAATTTTCACAAGTCACATTCTCACAACACACTCAAAACTGAGACCCTGCATAACTAAATAAATGCAACTAGAACTCGACTAGAACTTGACTAGAACTTGCGTGTGGAACTTTCATTGTGGTGAAAAGTCTTTAAAGGGATTTCTGAGTGATGAAAATTGAGCCGAGTCGTTTTGATCCTGAATAAATTGTACATTTTACATTTTCGATTGGAGATGCAAACAGAGAGACAGAGACCGAGACAAAAAGAAGGAGAGTTTTTGTAGCTAAAGAGTTTCTGGTTCTGGTTCTGGTTGTAGTGGCGGTAAGTAGATCCCTGGAGAGGGAACAAATTGCCCTCCTTTCCATTTCAAATCAGCCGTATCAAATTGCTCTTGAAACTTGAAACAATGAAACATCACAAGTGCACAATACACAATACTCCACACAGGAACAGAAACGGAAACGCAGGGAGAAATTGAAACAGAATAGGAATGAAATTCTCTCTGTACACGTTTAAAAAGGAGCCTGTTCTTCCCAGTCTCTATCTCTCTGTCTCTGTCTCCATGTATTTGACTTTGAATTTGAACTAAAACTGAACTGGATGCTGCTCTTTGTCTTTGTCCTTTTCTCTTCTCTCACCTCCTCTCAACTTTCTCTCCTCTGCTCTTACGTCAACGAATATGTCTGGAGAGAGAATCGAGCAGAAAGTCACAGACACAGACACAAAAACAGTCACAGCGGGAGAATGACAGATTTAAATTTAGTCGAAAAAATGGGTCATTGACAAGTTTTGACTTCCCGTCCGTCCAAATTCAAATTCAAATCCTCTTGCCCCCTGTCGCTTTTTACTCAGTTCAACTCGTACTTTCTCCTTTCTCTCCTTCCCGTTTCCCCTTCAAACAGAAAAGGTAAACTGCATCCTGCATCTTGTACAATATTTTCGGCACAGGTAGGAAAATGAAATAGAAATTATTACACGACATCCGCGTCTTCGTCCTCGTCGTCGTCTTGGCTTTCAAAGTAAAAGTCTGCTTGTTTTTGACGGTTGTTCTCAATTTTCAAGAGTCTAGTCTCTCGTCTCAAGTCCCAAGTCAATCTATTTGCCAAGTGTTTTCCTATTCCACTGGCATTTCTTGTATTTTATTCCTTTTTATCAACCTTTATGATTTAATATTGTACTAATAATATTAATATCCTAACGATCACACAACACAGCATACAAAATAGGTTACATATTGTGCGTATTTTGTGTGCAGGCAGAGACTGCTGACGTCATTCGTCATTCACCATTCGTCATTCGTCCTTGGTTTCACGTCTCATAACAGGAAACTTTCTTTGAAAGTGAAAGTCCTTTTGCATAAAGTATAAATACAAACTGCTGATTATTATTCCTCAGTTTATCATAATATTTTATATTATTATTCATGTTTCATGTTTCATCTTGTGTATTTTGTGTATTGTACTGCGTGCTGAGCTTTGAGTTTTGAGTTTTGAATATAGAGTGCTGAGTGCTGAGACGCTTGAAAGCATATTAATTTTACAGTTCTAAAGAGAAACTCCTTTGACTTGACATAAAAGGTTTCCTCTTTTTATTTAAACTGATTTACTCATTTATTTTCAGTCTTGAATCTTGAGTCTTGAGTCTTGAATTGAGGAAGCTGAGCAAACCAAGCCGAGCCCAAGAAGATGTTTTCTCTTTCCAGTCTCCAGTCGTCAGTCTCCAGTCTTTTGAACTTTAAATGTCGAAGATGGAGAGTCGAGCTCAGAGCTGAGTTAAATATTTTAAATGTCAATCCAGCTTACAAGTCAACGTGTGTTCAAATTTACGGGGTAGGAGAGATATTCAAAGACCCAAAGACGGAGAGTGGGCAGTTCGTAGGCTGTACATAAAATGCACATAATTATTGAGCATTTGTTTGTTCTGAAACCCCAAGCCCCAAGCTCCAAGTTCCAAACTCGATGCTCGACCATCTCGTTTAACGAAAAAGGTATCCCCCCTATAAATCAGAGCTCAACCTCCGCATTCAAATTCACATTCACATCTTCACATGAGACAAAGGGCAAGTTGCACTGCATAAAATATCCAATCCTCACTCTTCGCTCCACTGTGTGTTTGATCATGAGAGAAAGCGGAATTTCTGCGTATCCTGTTCTATTTATAACCAACCCTACCATCTAAACACTACACACTCCACCGTTTACCGTTTAGCCACAAACCTCAACGAGAAGCCCGCGGTAGAATGAAGCATGCAGAATGTAGACGGAAGAAGGAACCAAAAGGAATCGCACCTTCACCCCTCTCTCCTCTTTCCTGTTTGTTTGTGGTTTGTGTTTTGTGTTTGTGGCCACATATAATTTTCATCTCTTTACATCCCAATTATCACCATCGCATACAGGCATTTCCCCAAGTACCAACATTAACGTCCGCGCCTATACTGTTGAAATATGTTGATGTACTTGTACATATAAAATATCATAATATCATATTTTGATGAGTAATAATTATAGGACGGTTCATGTAAATTCATGTAAAACAGGTAATCTGAGCCTCATTATCCATCTTTATGTTCCTATTAGTATTCTGTTTCACTTGTTGTTGACGTGTTAATCAGACCCAAGATTTATCTGTATTCAGTATGCAGTGTACCGTCTTCTACTGTTCCTGTCCACAATCCACAATGTGGATATTCTAAAAGGACAAGGACAACGACAACGACGACAAACAAAACCAGTAATAAAAATATCAATGCTCTACTCTAAACTCAAACTAACCAGAAGTCATGTTGTGTTGAGAGTTGAGAAGATGAAAATTATATGGATGCGACGAGAATATCAGCCAGATAAAATAAGCACGAGTTTTACTTATTATTAATTCATCATCCAAAATCAGCATTCAAAATTCCCGGGCAAACTCTAAACCAATTGTTTTTTTCCAAATTCCTTTTGTAATTCCCAAGGTATCCAGTATGCAGTTTAATCGAGTCAGTAATTGATTATTGATTCAATTCCAAGCTGAATTATGAGCACTGTACTGGATTTGTCATTTAAAACTGTCATTAGATGTAAAAGAATCTAGAGTCTAGAGTCGCGAAAACGCAGTGTCCAAAACCAGACTCGAGAATGGAGAATCCACAATTCACAAGGTGAAATATCCGAGCATATTGGAAAGTCAAGGGATGAGAATGGAGGAAACAGCTGGTTTGAAAATTTAGCAATGAAAACAAAGTACAATGCAAAGAGAAAGAGAAAGAGAGAGAGAGAAGAAGAGAAAGATGGGAAAGTATCTGCACCAGGGAAAAGATCAAAGGAAAACAAACTGTCTCTTGGGCATATCTCTCTCTCCTTCTCCTTTTCTCTTTCTCTTTGTCTCGCTCTCGCTCTCGCTCTTTTCTCTTTTATTTGTTGTGCTCTCTATCATACTTTATTTTACCACTTTTTCCTCTCTAAACTATATGCTCACATCTACATCCACAATCCACATCCACGTCCAAGTCCCCTACAGAACAGAACTGAACAGAACAACAAAAAGGACTTGTGTAAACACTTGTGTGTGAAGAATGAAGATACAACATTTGTACAATGGGCAAACCCAAATCCAATGTGCACGTACACAAAACAAAGGAGAATCCACAAAGACCATCAAAATCTATGTGCACATCAAAATCCGAATCTGAATCTGAATCTGAATCTGGTTTGGGTTTGGTTTGATCAGAATCCCAATCTAAATTTTACATCCAGATCCATTCCAAACTGTGCACTGTAAATTGTAAATTGTACACGGCACACAATACAGCATGGAAATTTTACTTTTATTTGATCATACCTTTACCATTTTGCATCCTTGTCCCAGCTTGAAGCTCCGCATGGCACAGCACGGGCAAAGAATCTAGAGTCTGAAATCTACCTTTTCTCTCCGTATTCATTATTCATTATTCATGCGGTAGGGCAGAATTTATTTATGGGTTTCATATCTTTTCATATCCCCAGCATTTTCAGGATAAAATCAATAAACTCTTCTTCCACACGTCACCATCGCCATTGTCATCGTCATCGACATTGAGATGAATAGAGCGACGAAAGAATACACAAGAATCATTAGTCTTTGGTCATCACGTCTGCTTTATACTTTATACTTTGAACCTGGACCAAACTGAAGCATAAATGGAAAATATAAAATAGGCCATGAAAACGGAGCTAAACTCTTTTATTAGATTTTGAATATCTTGTTGATTGCGGGGAGGACGAGTTTACATTTTGCATTTTACAGTTCACCTCCGTACTGAACACTGTACACTGAAATGATTCCACTTCACTCCACCATGTACAATGTACACATTACACATCGTCCTGTCATCTTCTCCGCCCTCAAAATTCCAAATTCCGAAGGCTGGTTATAAAACACGTAAATTTTGGAGCGGAGTCTAGAGTCTAAATGTTCTAGTTTCTAGTCTATTGATCAACTCGCAGTCCATTCTCCACTGGATTCAAAGTGATGGATCAACATGTGGTAAAAGATATCTAAAATGTATAATTATAATTATACTCTGTCTGGAAATGATCCGAAACTCCCGAAAGCCAGCATCCAGCATCATCAAAGTAAACCAAACGGAACCAGAGATTGAAACATCCACTCGCTACAGTTTAATTAAGCCGAACATCAAAAATGAAAAGGCTCTATAATTAACATCCATGTTCAATGTGCATCTACAATCTACATCTACACTTGTGATCTACTCCATTCTTGTCCATTCTATTCTTGTCAGAGATCAGACGGGACGAGCGAGACATGTCCTACCAATGTGATCTCAATTCTGCTTGTGACACAAAACAAAGTATAAAATCTCATGTCGATTTTCGATATTTCCATCGCTATTTCACATTTAATATTTTATATAATCAAAGGCAAAGTCCAATTTAAAAATGAAGCGTGGGAAAAAAGGACTTGAGTTTCTTCTTTGTTTATTTATTTTTTTGATGTCAGTGAAACAATATCAAATTCTGTTATCTGGGATTCTGGGAAGTATGCTCGTGGTATTTGTAAACGAATTTTATGATTATGAACAGGATGACAATTATTGATAATTATTGTGATGCCGGACAACAACTAGACAGTAAAATTAATGCCACAAATAATTTAGAGCACAACAATCAGAAGTTGTAAATTGAAAATGGAAAATTGAATAAGTTCAAGAATCAAGATTCAAGATGGAGATGGCGGGAAATAAGGAGTCAATTCGGAGTGTTGGATCAAAAAGGAAAAGAATTACGGAGAAATAGGATATGATGTGATGTGATATGTGATGGGAGGAGGAGGAAATTGGAGAGCCATAGAAAAGAGAGAAGTAATGAAGGCACTTTTGTGTGAGTCTCACTGCAAAGAGTAGGAATGGGGATGACGAGCCTGTGACCCTCCCCTGGACAAATACCTCGGGTTGAATCCAACTGGATGGAATGGATCCCTGTGGAAAAATATACCATCAAAATATACCATCAACAAACACACACACTCCAGGACTCTGGACAACTCCACGCTCAACACTCAACACTTAATTATTCCACATTACACTTGGCATTACACAGTCAGGAGTTGAGGTACGAGATACATACAAAACAAGGGAGCAGAGTGAGTCCAGTTTCAAGTGGGAGTGAAAGTTAAAGAGTGGCTGCATCAACAACGAGCAACAAGTAAACCCGTTTTCTGCTTTTCTGCTTTTCTACTTTTTTCCAACTGTCACAGCACAAAATTCTCAAATCTTCAAATTACGAAAGATGGAGAGAAAAAAATACAGATCTCTTGTCTTTTTCCCTCACAACTGCTGACAAAATGAAGCAATCAATTTTACTCTTTGCAACAGCTCTAACTCATAACTGATGAATGATAAATGAAAAGTGATATAAACGGACTGTGACTGTCACATGTGATACCATGGAAAAAATGGAAAAGAAATCTAAAATAAAATGATATATGATATATTATACGGATGATAGTAAATTGACAGTAGTCAGTTATTTTTGGGTTTCTCCTTTTTTCAAAAACATACGAGCCTTTAGCTTTACATTTCAAAAAACAAAATGTAGCAGAGACAGAATGCTACAGAAAAAATTCTACAAAGACCAAAAGGACAGGTGAAAAATGAGGGGAAAGTTGCAAATTGAAATTCTAAAATATTATTAATGATTACTTTGGTCATTTTTCATTTGTGTGACACAACTTTTGTCCAGTGTCCAGTGTCAAGGAAAAAATAGTAGTGAAAAATAAGTGTGTAAAAAGAAAAGGCATAGAAAATTGTAATTCGAATTCTAATTCTGCTTGTGCGTTGTGCGTGAGCACTTTCATTTACATTAATTATAGTGGTATTAATTGCGAATGCAGATACTCGTAACTCGTAACTCGTGTTGATGAGGTTGTTTATTGTTTATTCCAGGAGCCTTTCGACTTTTTTGATAAAAAATTTCAAAATACATGTAAAAATCATGAGAAAAAATGTGATTTTGGATCCTCTTACCTGCCGCCAATACTGTATCCACCTTTTGATAGTCTACGAAATCTCTCGGATGCTGATGGCCCAATACCGAAACCAACTTGACCCTGTAAAACAAAATCAAATTCAAAATTCAAAATTAACACCATCCGAATTCATTAGTAGTGAAATATCAGCCAAAATGTTGATACTTTCCATTTTGATTCTCTCACGACTTATAATTCATAATATTTTTGGAATAATTTCCTTGTCTTTGCGGACTTTTTGAAAAAGCTCGGGGGCTTTTTGAAAAGCTCAACTTAACTTGCGGCAGAGATGAAAATAATAAAAGTGAGAATTTGCAGAGGAGAAAATTGATGAGTATAAATATAAGCCCTGAAAATGATCTCATTTCTTCTTACTTTATTACTGAATCCACAAACTACAAACTACAAACTCCAAACTCCTTTTCTCTTAAACATCGTCATCGTAGTTCCTGCTACAGCGCATTTTGTATTGTACTTTTCCTGCAATTTCTCGTATGTACCTCGCACCACAAACGGGTGTGCATTGGGATTTTCATTATCCTGATCACCCTCATGCGCAAACTGAAGCCTGCTGAAGCCACCCATATGAATATTGAATAAATGTATGTGTCGGATGTAAATCCCTGCGACCTAGAGATTACACACGGAAAATTTGAGGAGAATTTCGGAAATTGTCAACTGGATTTACTTCCAGTTTTCCAGTTTGTGCTCAAACTAAAGTGTAATGACTAATAACAGTGAACAGTGAACAGTGCACAGTGAACAATGTCGTCCCCACCCACATAAAATGAGGCACACATAACGGACCACGTACAAAATGCAGAAGAAACTTTAGTAATTTCTCTATGGCTCTGATTCTGGATGTAGTTTGTAGTTTATAGTTTGTAGGGTACTGCACCTCATTGACTCACTTGTCAGCCCCAGCCACATCCACAGTCACATCCAGAACCAGAACCATATCCTAGATATTACAGGAGAAGACTGTAATGAGCAAGCCATAGAATTACAAGGTCCAACGTTCTCTATTATTTCCTCAAAGTCCATGAACCATGAACTATACCTTTTTAATTCACTAATCCCCCTTCCCCCCCCATCGCCCCCTCATTACATTTTATAATCATTTAAAATTACCAACTAAAAACTAAATTAATTTTCTTTAATCACACGCGAGTTTAGAGTTTAGCAATAAAATCCATCTCAATCGTAAATGGTATGCATGCCACTCCCACTACTTGAGGTGCAAAACGCAAGGTTTTTGAATGTGAAACACAAAAAGAATTTAATTTAATTTAATTTAATTTAATTTTGAGAATTATGAAGATGAGTGAAGAGTGACGAGTCAAAAAGAATTCCTAAAGAATTTTTGTGCCTGAAGAAGATCGCCAAGAAGCGTTCGAAAGCTTGCAAATAAAGAAAATTTGTGTGCAATTCACCTCTCTGGTTATATGTTAAAAAGAATTTTATAATTTATCAGCTAAATTAGTTGCACTTTGGATTATTGTTCTTGCAGGACAAGAGGATATGAGAAAAGGGGACGAGTCTTCTTTTCAATAAGTTTCCTACACTTTACAGTTGATTCAAGGTTCTTGAAAAATTCTCCGTCATCCTTTAAGTTTGGACACTTGTCCTCGTGGCATATTTAATATTTAGTATTGCATACATTTTGAGGTTTGAGTTTTGAGTTTTGAGCATGAGCTGAGGATGAGAATTGAGAATAAAAGAAAATGTTCAAGTTTCTTGCCCTTTTCAATTTTCCTCTGCACTCTTTTCTCTTTTCTCTATCCAAGTCTCATGCTCTTTGTCACTTGTTTATTTGTTTGTTTCTTTGCTTTTGTTTGTAGGGCCAAAATCCAAAGAAAAAATAGTGAAATTCCCCTTTTTACATAATTACATAAAATGAATCTATACTTTACACACAAAGTTGTCTCGTGTGAGGAAATAGAAAATATTTAGCTTCTAAATTCTACAGATTTCCGATCCGATTGCGCAAATGTCAGAGTTGAGGATTTTTAGGAATTGAGAATCGAGACTTGAGGAACAAGCTATAAAAAATGATTTTTATTTGTAATTTTTCTACATAAATTATTGCAGGCAAGTTGTAAGCTACAGAATGCAGATACGATGTGATTTGCTAGGATATACATAGATGAGTTGCTTTGGTACGTCGGAAATTTAAATGCGCTCTTATAACTTTAGCGTATATTCTAATAGACTATGGACTGTGATACATTGTACATTCATGATTCATATGCAGCACACAGAATAATTCCATCTCATCCGCAGACGCTCTTTTTTTCTATTTTTTATCAATGGTGCATTCTGGATTCTCTGGATTCTGGAGAATTTTAGAATCTTATCTTGCTCATTTTTATGGCATTGGATTGGATAGAAAATAGAAATGAAAACGGAAACTCTCAAAATTACATGCGTATGATATTGTATTCTACTTTAGCCTCATGCATTACTTGATATTATACTGATCATTCACAAAAGTTTTTGCTCCTCATTTTCATTTTCATTTCCAGTTTCAGTTTTCCAATTGGTTGCGATTTTTATCCAGTTCTCTGAAAGGAGAAAGGAGAGAATCAAGAGAATAAAAATGAACCGAGATGTTCCAAGACCTTGGAAAATTAAATGTGGAATATTTACAAGGGCAATGGAGTTGAGAATCTAGAGCAAAGAGTCAAGTATTAGATAATGGATAATGAGACCCCATCGATCCGCTAAATTCTATTCTCATTTTCATTTTCATTTTCATTCCTCCATTCAACGGAAATGCAATTCATTCCATTTAATACGTAATAAAGACTCTCCCTTGTACATTTTCAAATTTCTTCCACCCAAAATGAAACTGCACAAATCAAATCAAATGCAATCCAAAATTTCCTACATTTCACCATTTTACAACCATTTACATTGAGGCTGCTTTTGCTACTTTTCTTTTTTAAAGGTTTGGATTTTTCCATTTTTAAATTTCTATATTCCGATTTTAGACTTTAGTCAGATACAAAAACTTGGCCATGGTCTGAATTTAGTGAATTTCATGTAGATTTAGTCAATGGTTTGGCCAATGTTAAAAAATTGATGGAAAAGAGTACAAATATATTCTAAATTTTAAATTATCATCAATAATAATTATCAGTAGTAATAAATCTGGGAGCTGGAGAAGAAAATGACAAAATATAAAAATCAGAGCGCTAATTTAAAATTTATATCGTGCGCTGTTGACTGTGAGATCAGAGATCACGTTAACATTTTTATTTTTTATGCTTTATGTTTTCCTTTGCATTCTATCTTCTGTCAGCTGCACAAAAGCAGAGAAAAATTAGGGAAAAGGGAGAAAAGTTTAGACAGGAAGACCCTGAGAAAGTTTTGTGCATTTTATATGATACTTTAATTTGGTAACTACTCTTATGCGTAATGTTTTATTTCATACCTCATGATGATCAAAGTCGGTGCCCTTGTCCACACCGTGTCCGGTGGAAGTGGAGATTCTTCGCACGTTAAAATTCATATTCATTTTGCCACTATCTTTGTTGTGTTTATTTTATTTAAATTTTATTTTGTACACACTTTCTACCTTCTACATGCATAATATAATATAATATCCTCTGTATGCTGTATTTTATAGAAACCCCCCTTTGGATTGTGGATCCTTTGAATTTGGGGCAAAAACAACCAACGTGTCTGATTGTAATTGAGTTGAAAGCATTTTAAAATTATTTTAAAATTTGATATTTGTTACAAATCCTTCATCACCTACAAAATTGTCTAGATGAATTAAAGCGGTTCATTTCAAGTCACTTGACACTTGATATCATAAACACGGTGAATGGAAATATGAATCGGAGCCAGAGCCAAAGTCCGACTGTTTCAATATCAATCCCACACTTTGTTTGGTTTTCACTTTGCATTTTAATTTCATTTTCAACTTGAAATTGAATTTGATGACAATTTCCATTCCGAATGTAATTTCATTCAGGATTCAACTCGACTAATGAATGAATCAAATGAATCAAATTGAAAGAGTGGATCCTGCATTTATTTTCTATTTTCTATTTCCAGTTGACTGTGACAAAGAAACAACTTTGATTTGGTTTGGTGTTGTGGCTTTTGGGCCCTTTGAGAAACTTGAGGCAAAACCACAGCAGAGCACAATGTAGAGTGTCGAGATTCGAGTGTCGAGTGTCGAGTGAGATGTAGAATGTAGATAAGAATGCAGACGTTTGTTATTATTATTATTATGTCTATGTCTAGGTCTATGAATGTGATATAAATCTAAATGTAGTAAATTTTGTTTACACGAGGCAATTGAATGGAACGGACAAGACGAGACAAGACAAGAAAGTGCCCTCGAAATTCGAGACTCGAGACACACAAGTGTGGACAGTCACAGTCACAATTTAATTTAATATTATATAATTTATCCTATTTTTAGTTGTTTCTCTTAATTGTAGCTTATTTCTGTATAAAACTGGGTTGAGTGAAATCTGGGACTGAATTTACGAGAGATGAGTGAATTGAAGTAGAAAATGTTTTGTTGATTGTTGATTCGGACTAATTCCAATCCACTTGTGCCAACTAAACTAAACTACTCATCTACTGTATCTCCTATCTTCTAAAACTACTGTTTCCTGTCCATAAACAAAGGACGACTGTCGATGTCGATGTCACACCATCGTCACCCTCATCACAAACAAACACGCCACTCACTCACGAGTAGAGAAAATAGGACAGCATGTCACAACTAAGCTGCAGCTCCTTCTCTGTATCTTTCCTTCTCTGTTTCAGAACCCAGTTCCATTCTTGATCCAGTTTAATTTCCAGTTGGGTAGAGGATGAAAAACAAGGAGTATGAGGATGCGGAGGCAGCGAGTAGTTTGGAGCTCCAACTCCGCCACTCACCATCACCATTGTCGTCGAAGACTGATCGGAGTGAAATGGAGTCAAAAGGTAGTCGTCGCAATCATCGGAATAGTCGTAGCCGTAGTTCTAGTTCCAGTCGATAAAGTAGGTAGGAGAAGGAGAGAAGCTGGTTAGAGAGAGCGAGAGAGAGGAAGTGAGTGGTTGGTCGCTCCTTCTCCACACGCTATGCTTCTCCTATTTCCTCCTGTTGCTCTTGCTCTTGCTGTTTCTGGTGCTGTTTATGATGCTGATACTGCGGCTGGTTCTGGTGCTGGTGCCGTTTGACTGTTGTTGGCCTTGTTTTTGTTGTTGCTATTTTTGAACCAAATTCATGATCGGAGATCATATCATGTCATACGATTGGTGTGGAATAGAGTGAGACAGGTAGTTTAAACGGGGAAAGAATCTAGAATCTAGAATCGTGAGTAGTTTAGCGGTTGAAAGGAAATGTTCGCTTCTCTTTCAGTTCCACTTGCAGTCAGTTAGTTGTTGTCTGTGTGTTGTAAGTAATTGTACGGGAGTTTTTGCTGTAGTGTTCTGGGTTCTGAAGATTCCGAAATCAAACCAAGTCGAGTCTCTTAAATGAATTTTCTATAATCTAGTTAGCTTTGATGTTCTCTCCGCCGCCTTCTTCAATTCACTCCTCGACCTCCTTCTTCTCCCTTCCACGTCTCTATTCAATGCTCCACGCTCTTGTTCTTCCCCGGTTCAACTTGTATTCTCTCTTCACTTTCTGTTTAGTAGGCAGAAAGTGGAATCAAAGTCAAAGAGTTCTCGTGATATTCTTTTCATTTTCTCCTTCTTCTACCTTTGCACTTTGACTTTTCCATTGTCAATTGTCAATTGTCAATTGTGATCTGCATCTTCTCTTCCCAATTGGATTTTCGATTCTTTTCCGTTTGGATAAATGTAGTTATGTTTTAAGTTCCGATTTCCACGTCAGCACACCCACACACACACACACACACACACACACTTACACCGTGACTCACTCAACTTGTAATATTTTCCATTGTCTACGAATTAATTAGTCTAGATTCTAGAATCAATCCAAAATCCCAACGTTCAGCACAATGTATACAAATTCAAAAGAAACTGCAAAGTTTTCTTGCCTTATCCAATTTTTCTATTGTATTTGTATTTATTTCACATCTTTCCCTTTTCCTCTACAAGAATTGAATGGGAGTAGAGCTAATCACAAAAGTCATTTAACTGATTAAAATGGTAGTGATAAAAAAGTTGGAAATTGGAAATTGGAAAGGAATTGAATAGAGAATGGCTGTTGATAATTGATATGGAAAATAATCAATGTGAATTGACATGTGAACCAAACAGCACTTTTACTTTCTTTTCAACAGTCAACAGTCAACAGTCTCGTTCATCTCCATTTCGATCTAGTATTCGAGTCAGTTTGGTCCTGTACTCTTTCAAATATCAAAAGAAGGAGAATGAGAATGAGAACGAGGAGGAAAAGTGAAAAGAGGCAAACTTGGCCGTAGTCGTCGCCCCCTGTGCAAAACCAAACCACAATGAGTAAATGTAGACTCGTAGCGAGATACGCGAGTTGAGTTTTGAGTTTCGAGTTAGTGAATGGAACGAGGGAATGAGCGAGTGAAAGTGGGAGCGGAGGAAGGAAGCAGGAGCAGGCAGAATGAGAGCAAGAATGGAAAATGTATGCAATATGGTTAAGCGAAAATCAACTGGTGGTTTGGCTCGGTTTGGCTTGGTCTGGTCTGGCTTGACTCGCTTAGCCCAAGGAAAGAGACGGAGGAGAAGAAAAGAAAGGACGTGAAAGAAGGCGTGAGTGTGTGTAGTTTGAAGGAGAATCGTATAATATAACATATAGCATATAACAAGCATCACACATAGAAAACTCGGTTCTGGTTCCCGGTTCTTGGTTTCTGGCTCCTGGCGTGCTTAAAAATGAAAGGAAGGAAAGCTCCAGAACCTCTTTACTCTTTCTCTCTCTTTTTCTCGCTCTTCTTTTATTTCCTAGGCTAAAAAACAAAAACAAGCTGGAACCTTCACCCGTCTTTGTCTAGTTTGTCCTCTGCGTCTACGTCGTAAACTCTACATTCGACAGTCGACATCTTCTTTATTTAGTACTAGATCTCTATCTTCATCTCTATCTGCTTCTACGTTTATATTCATGTTTATACCAGAAACTTCTCCCTGCAGCATTTAAGAGGAAAACGGGATGAAAAGGAGAGAAAAGAGAAAAGAAAGGAGCAGAACAGACCAAACCAAACCAAACCACCAGAACTGAATCCAACCACAGGAAAATATAAAAGTACACGCTTTTCCACATGACTCTAAATGTTAAATTGTAAATGGGCTTCTTGTTCCTCTTATAGTTAGTCTAGAGCGTGGATGTTGTACATTTATATTTATATGCAGGAAAGATACACCAAATGACGTGATATGATTCAACTTTCGTTTTTCCGGCGGTGGGCAATGAATGATATATTTTACTAACTGTATAATGTAGACTGCATTTTGTACATCCGCCATCCGCTATTCGCATAACGGGAGAAACCCCGTCTTTATGCTTCTCTAACGATAACGATAAGTTGACGTTCCGTTTCAAAGGAAAAAGAAAACTCAAAAGAGGAAGAGAGAGAGAGCGAGAGAGAGGGACTGAAAGGAAAACCACCTGTGCGCTTGTCTTGTATATATCGACCCTAGATGAAGGTTGCTCCAGCAACAGCAAAATAGCAACGAACGGCAAAGGAGAGCAAAGCCAAGCCAAACTAAACTAAACCAAGCAGAGCCCAGGTAGTCACTGCTGTAATAATAATAATAATAATAATAATAACAGAGTATAAAATACGGAGGATAACATTGTACACCTGGATGTAGATTGCAGATTGTAGACTTTAGATTTTAGATGGTGTATTGCGTATTGTGTATTGTAGGTGTAGATTGTAGATCGAGAGGAAAAGAAGAGGAGTCGGACACAAAACAAAATCAGTCCATTCCAAAGCATATCATATCATATCATAACATAGCATAGCATAGCATATCCTATACGAAGCCTCATCTCTCTATCTACGTTACGAATACGAATACGAGTACGGATGCCGATACGGATTCAGAGCAAAAGGATGAGGATGACGATCTGGATGTGTTTTGTTGTGCTGTATTGTGTTGTGTTGAAGGTCTGGATGTGGATATTTTATTCAGTGTTCAGTGTGGAGGATAGAGGCAGTTGATATGTGTATCGTGTCGTCTAGTGACTGATACTATACTAGTGGCTACAGAGGAAAAGAGATGAGTAAATGGGTGGATCACTTGTAGCTACGTGATGTGATGGCTGTAGCTAGGTAGCTAGGTAGTTAGGTGGCTAGGTGGCTACGTAGCTGGGTAGCTGGGCGAAACCAGAGTTGAAGAAAGGTACAGAGAGAGAGAGAGAGAGAGAGAGAAAATAGAGAGTACATAATCCATCAAATGAGAAGTTGAAGAGTGAAGAACCTGTACAATGGAGAATAGAGAACCAAATAATTCCATGTCCTATTCTACTCCCTTTTTTCTCCTTCTCCTTCTCTATTTCATCCAGCCATCCATCTCATCTCATCTCCTTTTCTCCAAAAACTATCTAGCAAACTATCTTCCTCCCATCTTTTATTCTTTAATGTAGCTCCTTTCTCCCATTTCCCTTCCTCCTTCTCTTTCTATTTTCCATTTTCCATTCACTCACTCTTTTATCATCTTTTACTTCCCCTGAAGAAAGGAGACGGTGAATAGTGAATAGTGAATAGGAGGAGATGTAGTTGAACATTTTAGTAGAGTTCTGGTACAAGGTAAAAGTCTGGAGTCTAAAGTCTATAGTTACAGTTGTTCTTCATTTGGTAGTCTATGCGTAACCACTTGAACAAACTCACTCACTTGATCACTTTCTCTCTCTCTCTCTCTCTCTCTCTCTCTCTGCAGAGTGAAATCAACGAGCGTATTTACCAACTCAACTCTACTCAACTCAGCACAGCTCAACTGGTAGACACTTCTTGGTCAACAAATGTATGCAGCTCGCAGTACATACAAATGAGCCTTCTCTTTCTCATCTACTCTTTTCTATTTTCTTCATTCGGTGGTACTTTCACTAGTTGCTGGTTGCTGTTTGGGCCTCATGTTTTTAAAGAGAGAGGAGAAATGATGTGTATTATCTTGTGGGTGTGGGGTGTGGGGTGTGGGGTTTGTAGTTTATCATTCAGTAGACATGCTTCAACGGCAGTCATCATTAAAACATGATGATTATGGGTTAGCGAGAGACACCAGAGGAGAGACACGGAAGAAAGAAAGGTAAAGAGAGTTTACTCTTTACTACCAGAAACTACTTAGATCTAGGTCTAAGAAATGGAGAGAAAGAAGAGCTCCTTCTCTCATCATTCACCATTCACCATTCGCCATTTACCATTCAAATTCAACCCATATATTTTACATGATCATGTACACAAAATTTACTCACTAAATTACATTAACTCTCCTCGCACAAACTCCACACTCCACACTCCACAATCCACACTCACTCACCATTCCAACTCATTTCATTTCATTTTATTGTGTTATCCCTGTTCTGCCCTCATCCTCACCGTTGCCCTTGCAATTATCATTACCGTTACAATTGAAATTGCCACACACTTTACCAACCTCTCCGTCTCTGTCTCTGTCTACTTTTCCTTCTCTTTCCCCTCTTTTCTCTCCAATCAACTGGCTAATACTAAAAACTTGTGCTTCCTCTTTCTACTTCCTAATACTCACCACTCACGACTCCAAAGTCCAAAGTCCAAACTCTAGATTCTAGATTCTAGACTCTAGACTCACCAACTGTCTGCCAGTTTATGTACATATGCAGAGCAGGTTACAGCGTAACATGCGTTTTTTCTACTGCATAAATACACAATACATTTAAGTACAGTGGACTATATACATATATGTGCTTTATTTGAGTACGCTAGAAAAAACTGGGCAGTTAGTTGAAAACTAACGTTTTTATTTGGCAGTCAATTTTCCTAGTTGTTGGTTTGTTGCTTGTTGGTTCTGAGCTATTCCCACACGCCTCTTTCATACTCTACATTAGCGACTCTAGACTCTAGACTGAGCAAACTTTATCAAGGAGCACAAAACCACAAGAGCACAACAGCACAAAACACAAAACAATACACTACTAATAATGAAAATGGTGGTATGTGGATTAAGTTTACACCAGACACCAGAACCAGAACCAGACCCAGACCCGAGGAGAAAAGGGAAAAGGTAGTGCCACCCAACTTGCACATTCTACATTCTACATGTGTTCTGTGCTTCCGTTTGCCTTTGCTTTTGCTCTGACGTAGTGGGTGCAAAAACTGTCCGTGTGATGCGTGTGAGAAAGAGAAAGAGAAAGTGAATGAGAGTGAAAGTAAGAGTCAGAGTGAATGACAGTGTGTAGACTGAGGGAAAAAAGTGGGAACAAGAGCAAACGCCCAAAAAACTTGTTCCTAATTACTTTTATTTCTTTTCCCTACCACTTACCTCTACTTTCCCTAATTCGCCAAGCATATAAAATATAAACTGTACAATGTATGGAATATTTTCTACCTTTACGAGAGAAACAGCCAAAACAACTGTCTACAGTCTAGAGTCGACCGTCGACCGTCTACCCAGCCCAGTCTAGTTTAGAGTTTAGACTTTAGATCCCTTTTACTTTTAATAGAGTCATGTTTCATGTGTAAAATGTGATATTAAACATGTACTGTTTTACGGTATATAATAGAAAACACTGCAAAATGAATGATAAACACGTTTTTTGTGATGCGCGACCATTCCATCCCATTTGAATCACCATTCACAATCAATAGAGTTTACACAAATATCAAAAACAGGAGGAAAAAAGGATTGAAAATAGAAAATAGATCATAGAAATTTGGGTCATTCTTCTTCCAATGTACAAAGTACAATGCACAAGGCTCTCTGGAACTGGACTTTGGATAAAAATGAAGCGTAAAGAAAGACATTGAGTCTCTGAAAAATATAAAACTTGTTTCTTTTTCCTTTTATGAGCGGTGAAAATACTCTATTTATTTTTCAAACCGGATACTCTTTACTTTTTTGGATTTGGACTTTGGACGAGAGTCTATTTATATTAATATTTGGGTTTCCCTTTGTCTTTTTCTTGTTTCTTGTACCTTTTACATTGTACAAAGTCGACATGGACATTATTCTCATATATAGAGAGAAAATGGACTTGACTGGGAAAAGGAGAAAATGGTAGACGTTTTTATGGACGGATTGGTGAAAGACGAAGTGAAAGTGGTCGTGGAAAAGTTGTGATGGGCGAGGAAATATATATGTGTAGTTTGTAGTGTTTCTTCTTTATTTTGTGACAGGGTCTTTTTACTTTGTGGAAGCGGACGTGGAAGTTGGGAGTACTCGCTGTATCAATATTGGAGAGATGGGAAGATGAGTGGTGAGTGGTGAGTAGTGAGTAGTGAGTAGTGAGTGGACATACATACATAGAGTCGGACGGATGGAGGATAAAAGTTAGTGGGTGGTCAAAAGCGTTGATTTATGTACAGACTGTGGAGTGTAGAGTGTAGAGTTTGGAGTTTGGAGTTTGGATTGCGGATCTAAGGTGGCTTTTGGCCCTAGTGGGAGTTCTATCCATAAATGACAATTTTAGTCTCTTTAGTGTTTACTCATCCTATAAAATGTCAAAGTACTTTCTCTTTTCTCCTTTCTTATTTTCCTCTTTTCTCCCGTCCACTCTTCCATTTACTTTTACTTAACCGGAATCAATCCTGTTGCTCTTGCTTCAAAAGGACCACGACGATGAGGATGCGGATGAGGCTGATCAATTTGAAAGAAGACGGTGGTCGATGGACGGTGAGTCACAAGTCTACAGCAGGAAAACCAAGTTTTCACCATTTCCCTTCCTACTTTTTATGTCTTCTCCCTCTCTCTTGTTTCATCGTTCTCTTCCCATTTCCTCTTTCCTCCTTCCTTTTCCGCTCATTTATGTCATTGGTAATTTCATTTACGGAGTATAAAAAAGAGTGTTGCTCACTACTCGCTAAGAACTAGGAACCAGTAACCAGGGACCAGCATCCTCAACAAAATCCGAATCCAAATCGGAATCAAGCCAAACTTAAGTGACGCAGCAGTTGCTGGGATGTTGGTTATCGAATGTATAGTCTAGTGTAGAGTTCTAGAAGGGAAATGGAAAATAATCTCGCTCTAATCTTTTTTGTGTCTCATTGTATCGTGTGCAGTGTACATTGTACATTGTACATCTTCATTAAGACTCAAGTACTTTCCCTTTCCTTCTTTCCTTCTTCCTTTTCATCCTCATCCTCCATTTTTATTTTACTTTGGTTTTCCATGCTTTTACATGGTTTGGTTTGGTTTGGTTTCTTTTCCCCATTTCCTAAGTGGGCCTGTTTCATCTAGAAAATAATAGAAGCGGCAAAGGGAGTTGCAGGATTCGTCACACGTAAAAATGTAGGACAAAGAGACGATGGAAGAGAGAGGGTTTTCAATCATCCACGGTGGATATGTGGATATATCATTATCGTTATAGGTATATCGAAATGTATTAGAGGAAATGAAGGAGGAAGCGGAAACACAGAGAACAAGGAACAAGGAACAAGAAAACCAAACCAAAGTCAAGTCAAGCTCAGGGTGGATGTGGATGTGGACGTAGAACACGGTGTAATTTGTTTGTATGCGACCATACCAAAAAACTAGGAGGAGAAAGCAAAGGAAATGACAAGGACAGCGGCAGAGACAACAACAACTTGTGGAGCCTTTTAATCGGATTCACCTCCGGAAAGGACTTTCTCCTCTCTCTTCTTGTGTATTTCTCTTGAATAGACTTGAGACTTGAGACTTGAGAATATACTTGATGTGTCATGTGCTCTATAATAAATTGGGTATGGAGTAAGAGTTTGGAGTTGGAACAAGGCGAAGAGAGTGAAAGAGGGAGGAAACAGAAACCAGTTAGCCGGGACTGCTCTTGTCTCTTGTGTCTTGTGCCGTCTTTCTCTTCCTCTTCCTCTCTCATCTTCCTTGTCTTGTTCTCTAGTTTTGGCTTCTTCGTTCTGGGTTCTCGGGTCTAGTCGTCATTTACGTTCCTCTCAATTGCCCTTTATTTTTTCCTGGTTCCAGTTTGCGGTTTGGTTTTCTCCTTCTGTTTACTCTTTACCGTACACTTTGTCCTTTATGCTCTATCTTCTGCGGTCTCCATTCCCCAATCTCCGTGCTCCAAGATTTCTTTTACCTCTGAAGGAGCAACTTGAGCAAAATACTTGTGTACATCCTAGATTGTAGAATACATTGTACATGTGTGCACGAGTCTTTTGGAGCTTACCTTTTATCTCCAAACTCCAAACTCCACCAATCTGCTTCCTTCTTCTTTAATCAAAATTTTTAATAAAATTTGAAAACATTTATTCTCTCTGTCGCTGTTTCCGTTTCCGTCTCCGTCTCCTCCTTCACAGACGTCACTACTTTTTCCATTCAGCTCCTTTCCACAAACCAGAAGAGCAGGACGCAAATGTGTGTGTGTATCCACAATCCGTAATATAGAATCTACACACACTTGTTTCTCATTTCATTTTGTGTCGTAGCGCTCCTCTTACAGATACATCTTACATCCTACGTCATGCACTATTCAATTCTCAATGCTCAATGCTCAATGCTCAAGGACTGCGGGAAAAAGGTATGGAGCATAAAATGTATAATAGATAAATAGATGGAATAATATTTGTAGGGTTTTGGAAATTAAATGAGATTTGAAAAAGCAAGTGGTTTCCTGTTTAAATAGAATTTGTATGAAGAACGGTGATTCGTACATTTATACGTTTGTACACAGTACGCAGCACAGCACAGCTTCATCACAAATCAGAAGGCAGAACCCGAAAATAGAATAATTCCTCCATGAACTACTTTTTTCTAAATTCTCTCATCTTATTACTCATGACTTGTTACGCACGTGTATTTTTTATTCTCTTGATTCATCAAATTGAATCTAGAATCTAGACCCAAGAATCAAGTTGCTGCAATGTTCAATGTTCAATTTTGAAGGTGCATGTAAAATGTGAAATGTGAAAAGTGAAAAGTGAAATGTGAACGTTAATGGGAATTGTAATGACATTAGAGAAATTTCCCAGATTCTCAGAATAATCATTCAACTAGTAATTACTTTTTGTACCCATGTGAATCGCTAATATAATAATATCCTCTATCGTCTTTGAAAGTTGAAGGGAGGGCCATTAGAAATTACAAATCTGCAGAATCTAGAAATTCTAGAATCTAGAATCCAGCAAGTGGAAATTTTATTTTATGATATTTTGTGCGCTGTGAACTGATAGAATAAAAGAGGTGACTCCTTTTCTTATTGCTTTATACAAAATGGGATGTATTTGTATTTTACTCCTGGTTCCTTGTGGAGCATCCAGGTTCATTTTGTACTTAATTTACATGTAATATGTTGTGGTTCCATCGGCAAGTAAATTTCATTACAGATTCAATTTTGACCCAAACCAGGCCAAGATAATAAGAAGTTCTCTTTAGACACAGTGATTTCTTCTTCCCCTCGCTCTTTACTCTTTACACATCACTCTTTCTACTTTCTACTTCGTCCTTTACACATAAAGATATTATAATTTACTTCTTCTTTTTACACCTTTGACCTCTTTTCTTTGACTCCAGACTCCAAACTCCAAACTCTAGACTCCAGACTGAGATACAAAAGTAGAGGAACAAAGAAAAGAGAATCAAGCCCACGGTTCCTGTTTTGTGATTCGTGTCGGGAGGAAAATGAGTCAAAAAGTCAAGAAATGTGTCAAAGGGTTTAGAGAGTCAACTTATTTAATGTAGTTTCCAGTTCCTTTCACTTTGCACTATTCACTGCTCAGTACTTTTCCAAAACGTGTGCACTGTGGGCTAGCAAACTGAATATTTCCATCTTGAAGATTTCATTCGCATTTGAATCTGAATTCTGATTCACTTGTTTCGCTTTCCTTTCTGTTGAAACTGGGAATTTGCAACTGTCTTCTTTGACTTTCCTCTTATTCATCATCATTATTATTTTACATCAACTACAAACGCAAGTGAACTGTAATAATAAAGGAATTAAAACTCGAGAAAATTCAAAGACACTTCATTCCAAGGCAAACTTGCAAACGGCACAACACATCAGCCATCGCGCATAAAACATAAAACAGCAAGAAACAAATTCTCTACTTTCTACTTTTAACAACCAACACAAAACAGACACGAGAAGAAAAAGGAGAAACGTGTAAAGAGTTGCTGCCGCCTGGAATGAGGAAAAAGAGTAGGAGAGAAAAGCGAGTGGAAATTGGAAATGAGAACGAGTAACTCTATTAACGGGCTCATTTAGAATTGTCATGTAAATTTCCTACACGTATCAAAGTTCATCATGTTCCGCACTCCACACTCTAGATTCTAGATTCTCCTTTTTCCATTCTCCATTCTAGTTCCAGGATCATTTGAGCAACCATCTTCCTCAAATACTCGGGTAAATATAAATATAAATAAATGAGTCATTCAGCTACATCCCTAAAATCTCTAAGTGCATATCTTGAGAATTGAGAATCTATTAAATTAAACATTAAAGCCCACATTTTCACTATCATCAAGTAATTTCCTTTTTGAAAACCGGACGACCTAATTTACATGGTGAATCATGGTGAGGAGCAAAGTGTGGAACAAAATGGGAGAAACTCGTGTAATGGCCAAATTGAACCAGTGTAACAATAATATAATAATAATAATAATAATAATAATAATAATAATAATAATAGAATTTAATAATAATAACCCGAAAGTCATGGTAATTCATACTTCATAATATTGAATCTTGAGTGTTGAGTAGACCCCGTCAGAAAAGCATAAGTGTGTGGACTTCGAAGTCTCACCCCCTCATATCGTTCCTTTTGATGTAAAA
>JAQGBH010001760.1:0-29351 GCA_034698265.1 Sminthurinus aureus
CTTCATTTAGTAGACCAGTACTCACAAAAGTGTTCAAACAGTAGACCAGGCTTAATAAATGGTCATATACGGTATGTTATATGCTAATATGGGCATGAAATATGTAGATATAACTACAAAAAATCAATGTATCTATTATGTACATTTGATTTCTGTGTAGTCTACCATAATAATATTTTGATACTTTTTTCAACAACAAACAATTAAAAGGACAAGCAGCAAGCAGAAGTTTATACAGATTCAGATTTTAGTTATATATTTTGTCTTTGGTTTAGTTTAGTTTAGTTTAATTGTGGATTGAAAAACGTGAGAATTATTAAAAGAAATTGTTTCATATTCCATATTTCATAGGGTTTGTAAAACTTGTAGGTGATTTGTACGGTTTAGAAAACATGGATCATTTTTCATATTTTTTATCAAAGTAGGTTGAAGCGGAATGACGGTTTAAGCCGTGGCTCCAAGTTGTCCATCACCGGATGCAGATGCAGATCCAGATGCACCACCGCCGAGAACACCTGAGATGGCACCTAAAGAGTGAGCAAATTCATTCATATCAATCATCAATATTTTCCTGATTGAATTCAAATTACATGTACAATGTACAGTGTACAGATATTTGATATTTATGCTTTGTAGCATTGACAAATCCAATAATAAAAGTTTTAAAATTAAACATCCTTAAATTCTTACTTTGCAATCCGGAAGCAAGTCCAGCTCCAGCTTGAGCTACAGCTCCAAGCCCGGAAGTAACTGTACCGGCAAGTCCAGTACCAGCGCCAAGTCCTGCACTGCCTCCAAGGGTAACTCCAGCACGAAGTCCTGCACCGAGTCCAGCACTAAGTTTACCAAAGGCAGCAGCAAAGCCTAAAAAACCAAAATACATACATTTCATGTCATGAAGCAAGTAAATAGAAATAAACTGTTACAATGACAGTGTAAAATTTATTTTAGACTTGATTTGAACTGTGAACTTACTTTGAAGAGCTTGAAGACCGGCTGGTGGATTTTCGGTAAATACAAATTAAACATATTTTTTTATTATAGACAATTTCAACTTTCTAGAATTAATATAAAAATATTTTTTAATTTTGCTCAGGAATGAAATTAGCAACATTTAGATTAAATTACCTGCTACTTGTGATTGGATTTGACCTTCAGCCTTTTGCAAAGCACCAACGGCAGCTTGAAGACTGGATTGAATACCACTGGTAGCATTTGAAGCTGTGGATGAAATGTTTTGTCGGAGGGCAGCAAGTTGATTCTGAGCGTTGGTGAGAACGGCCTGAGCATTACTTTCCGTCTTATTCAATTGACTAGTGAGGTTTTGAGTGATGCTGGCAAGGGAATCTCGGAGAGCTGTGATGTTGTTCTGGAGATTGGTATTCCCAGCAGAAACAGCACCATTGAGAGCAGAAGTCAAATTGGCTTGAGCGGTTTCAAGTTGGCTGATGAGATTTTGGACGGCTGCTGTGCTATTTGCAGCAGCTATAAAGAAAATCAACACATGATCAACTTTGTACTGTATATGTAGTTTAGAATTTAGAATTTAAAAGCCAGAGTTTAGCATAGACATGCGAGAGTTATCGTAAAAAATTACCAGTTGAGTTGGACGCGGAAGTTGCATTTCCAGATCCAGATCCACCGGCAGATGCAGAGGTTGATGCAGAGACAGATCCAGAACCTCCAACTGAATATTGGAAAAATTAACTATTTTAATATCACATGATAATATTGTAGCTTTTCTTATTTCTAATTTCTAATCACTCATCATCATCATGATCAAAACTAAATGTTGATAATTTGATTATTTTCCCATTTATTCCATCTTGTTTTTAGCATTTGAAACTTACGCTTGAGTGCTCCTCCTAAAACGGAACCTGAAATTCAAAAGAAACAAAAGTTCATACAATGTTCAATGCAAGTTATTATCTAATCTAATCTTGCTGTCATGTTTTGTTGTAATTTTTGTAATAAAAGCAAAACTTACCGATCGACAAAGCACAAGTTTGTTGGTTCGCCAAGGCGAAGAGGAGGAAAATAGCAGAGATGGTGGCAGCAGCTCCCTTCATTGTGAATTTGTTTAGAGTTTAAAGTCTAGAGTCTGGTGTTTAAATTGAAGTGGAATGTTTTTACTTGTAAAAGTAACTGACTAAACCCTCCAAATACAAGAAAAGAACTGATAAATTAAACACAGAATTTTTCATCTTTTATACCCATTTTAATTCTCTCGTCTCTTGTGCTAGAGAGTCTAGATTCTAGATTCTATATGCATGTTTTATTTTTTTCTGTCGTTTGTACATTATGAAGTATCAAGTGTGATACATTTTATTCAGTCAATCCAATATCCAATCAGAGTATGTTTCAGAAGTTTACATAACATCAACTAGAGACAAGAGAAAGAAAGAGAGAAAAGAGACTCCAAAATCCAAATGAATGGTCACGTGTGGCACGAGGCATACCAGATTTTTCTATCAAAACGAGCTAATGTCAATATTTTTATTTAATATTTAATTAGTTACTCCCTCAAGTTTTAAGTTGTAAGTTT
The DNA here is from genome assembly GCA_034698265.1 of Sminthurinus aureus. Lineage (NCBI taxonomy): Eukaryota > Metazoa > Arthropoda > Collembola > Symphypleona > Katiannidae > Sminthurinus > Sminthurinus aureus. The sequence goes on from JAQGBH010001760.1 coordinate 2,546, forward strand.
TAAACTGTTTACCGTTTTGGCTGATGCAATTTGTGCTTTGCATAGTTTTTAACATTTTGATGATACTTTTATCTCTCATTTCTCATGAGTTTTATATAATATTCCACATCTATGCACATGGATATAGTAATATTGTGTCAAACTTACATCTTACATAACCATAAAACTTGGGATTGTGCATAATTACATAATTCATGTTGGTATCAGGTCAGATAGTTGTATAATATGCGTGATACGTATGCATAAATTTGACATAACGAGAAAGGTCAGGTAAGGTCAGTTAATATACTGTACTGTGAATAGTAAATGGAAAACAGTGTGCAAAACTCAAAACTCAAAACTAAATCTAATTCTCAACCGTCAACATAATATTTCTTTCCCAATTCAGAATTCAGAATCTGCATACAAAGTAAAAAAATGAGTGTAAAAAGTTGATAAAAACGCATACATTGATAAAAATGTTGTGTTATAAAAGAGGATTTGAACTTAAGCTTGAACCTGAACTTTATCTTTTATCTTGACTCGAGTCTTGAGTCTTGAATGTAGGGTTCAAAAAATGTATGACATGTTGATATTTCTGGATTCATCTAGATTTTAGATTCTGGGTTCTAGATTTAATAACACTATTTACTTAATTTATAATTCAGAATAAATAATGAGCATTATTATTGTGTGTAGTGTGTACACTGTACACTGTACCCATATAATTAGCATTATACAATTTCCAGTCCTTGGTCATTCATGGTTTAGATCGGACAACGGACAACGATCGAGTACTTTCTCCAAGATCCAAGAGTGTGTCTTTTTGACAATGGTAAATGTTAAATTATGTGAAAGGACGAGCTGCGAAGGCTTTCCCTAGTATTCAGTATTTATTACATGTAAAAAAGATATGCATAATATTTAAAATTGAATAAAATGGAATAAACTATATCAGTTCTCGCTCATTTACCATTTACAATTTAAGTTTGACTTGAAACTTTTAATTTTTACACTGAAATAAATAATAAACTGTCGCATTTAGGATTGAGGATTTAGACAAACATGTCTTTTACACTTTCCCAAGTTCCATTATGAGGCAAAGGAGAAATGCTCAAAACCCGCGTGTAAATTTGATAAATGTCCACCATTTCCATTGGAGGGAGCAGGACATTTTTCTTGAACGCTGAAACCAATAAAACACAAACAAGGGTATTTATTTGACGTAGGTATACTTACAAGATACAAAGAATTAAATAAGATTAAGTATTGGAATATTTTAATGACTTACACGGTCCGTTTGCATAGAATATTGCTCTCATATCCGGCACTAGTTCAGACGGCCACCCATGATAACCCTTTTCAGATGGAGCAGTTTCAGTCCACTTGATAAATACGTAACCTGGCCGAGCAACGGCATACAGAGGAAGTGCAAATTTAGCGTGTTTGAAATGCCACTCGTCCGGAATCTCTTCCTTCTTGTACACGTCCAAACCTTCGGAAACCCCTTTTAAACTGTTGTACAGCTAAATGAATAAATTAAAGTATTTTGTACACAGAGAATATACTTGTATCACATTTGATTTAGACGTAATTTAGATTTAGAACTTGGAACGTCAAAAAAATTCATTATTTTTTTCTTGTATCTCATGTAAATTATTATTTATATTTATTTTACATTATCAAGTCGTCCTGGAGCTGGAAGAAAGCCTATGAAATCTCTCGAAGGAATCAAAGCAGCTACGTCACTGACATTCAAATAGTTCTCTAGAGTGATGAACTTGACTCCGGAATTTTGGTTTGCCATGCCGTGATCACTAGTGACAATGATGTTCAACTGGAGAGAAAAGAGAAAAGTTTACTCCTGTACTTCAAATTTGAAAGTTGAAAGAGCTTTCTTGATTCTGCACTGAGCGTTTTTGTGTAAGAATATTAAGTAGAATTTAGGATGCACACTGCACACTCACCTTTTCTTTCAATTGTGAGTAGTCACTCTGCAATTTTTCCAGAAAATGGAAGAACACATCGTCCATATCTATAATAGCTTGACCCATTTCTGGAGAGTCCGGACCAAACTTATGACCAATAATATCTGGGTACTCGGAATAAATCTACCATTTTTATATTCAAAAGTCATACCAGATTTTCCAAGCATAAACTACACAGTAATTGTCATAGGCAAAAAATTGCAAATTGCAAATGATTGATTATTGTACTTGTTAATTTTATTCATTGTTGTTATAGTAATTTACCATTGCAAAATCCGTATCAGCGTTCAGCTTCTCCAATCCCTTGTTCAGCCCAAGTGTCAAGTCCTCCATTTCCTGTTCCCTGGGAATTCCAAAATAACCAGTGCTACCATCAGAAGATAGTATTTTCCCACGGAAAGGAATGTCACATCGTGACCAACGGTGACAATAACTTTTCTTCCCGCTTTTCTCCACTGTCGTCCAAATGGGCTCAGCAATTTGCCACCACTCGTCTTCTCTCGTGCTATTGAGACTTGAAAGGGACACTAAAGCCTCATCTTGAGGCTTGGTAAAGTTAAACATTTCATTCCCAGTGATTCCGTGATTTTCCACGTAGAGGCCTGTGCTCAAACTATGATAATTGGGAAAGGAGATTGACGGAGTTTCTGGATTTACCCATTTTGCTCTCACTCCACCTTCTAGAAATTTTGAAAGGCCAGGTAGTTCCGACTTTTCCTTTTGCTTTTCGTAGTAGTCCCATCTATAGCTGTAGTTGGTTGTCAGTACAGGTCAGAGGTCAGAGGTCAGAGGTCAAGGCACATAAATAAATTAAAATATCACACGATGTTAATTTAGGTTTCATTTAAGTCCATTTGAATATTTTTACTCCGTTTTCATCTAGTACTTTTAAATTTTACAGTATCCGTAATTTTAATTTTTTATTACCCATCGAGTATAATGACCATCAACTTTTGACCACTGTTTCTTCCTTCGTCTAGATCTAGAGTGTCTTGAGATCGAGATTCTCTCATCTTATTTTGGATGCTTAGTTGATCTTCATTTGTATAAACAGAGTCCGTTTCACTACCTTTATTCAGTATCACAGCACTTTGGACAAGATTTAGTATTCCCAAGGGGAAAAGAAGGAGCGGAGACAAATGCATTTTCAATATTCAGTACTCAATGCTCAATGCTCAATGCACCAGATAAATAAATAATAAGTATGCCAGAACATAATGAGCTGTGTCATAAAATGCATCATTACCATAGGAATATAGATAAAATATTTGTAAATGGTAAATGCACTTTGCGCAGATGAGCAAAAACGGTATTCTATTCCTAACTGTGTTCTACATTCTGCTGTCTCATGTGTTGTGTTTTGTGTTGCACATTCTACATTCTACAGCTGACTGGATAATATTAAATATTGAACACATGGGCAATTACAATTTACATACAAATCCCACTTACAGTTCATTTACCCCGTGATGAAAGATGAATCATAAAATTATTTTTTTAATACAGTTGACACTGGCTTCATGTTTTATATAAACAAAATATTTTGTATTTTGTACTACTGACTGTACACTGTACACAAAAAAAAAGCTACTTTTCCCGCTCTTTACTGAATAATACAAAAATACATCTCGTTTATTGGTATTCGTATTTAGGATTCACAATTTGTTCACCATGTACCACATGCTTCCATTGCAAACACCTTGGCCCAACATATCTTTTTTCCTACTATCTTTTCAAACTCCTGTAGGTTTAATCCTCCTCCTTCCTCCGACTCTGAAATTGACCCTGACATTGACCCTGACTCTGACACTGGCACTAGAACTGGTTTTTTGGCCGACTCGTATAGAGATTCTGCGGCCTCGGGAGACAGGCCGAATGTTTCAGTGCTCATCAAAATTATAAAGGATTCTTTCGACATCACCATCACTTGTGGATTATTTATCCGTGACTCTGACTCTGTATTTTTGTCTTTTCCCGATGCCGAAGCGTAGATATTAAAAACAAGAGGGATGATTTTTTCCAAGGACATGTGAGGCTCAAGGAGTGAAATCTGGATAAAATATGTACGCAAATCTATGCTCAGCTCCCTTTTTGGCATGATTCCTTTCGCCACTCTCATTTGAGTTGTGAGCAATTCGACAACATGTTTTCTTTCTATGAGAATCGGCTTTTTATTCCGAATCCTGTTCAAATAATTTGTAAATTCCTCTGCATTCATGAGCATTGGCATTGGTATTGGCATTGGAATTGGAGAGTCTGAAATTGCCGGCTCAAAAAGCTTCCCTCGGATGAATTCAGCCTCCCTTTTGTATTCTTCAAGTCCATTTTCTCCCCCGAATCCACCGAATCCAAATTTTTGTCGCCATTTGTAGATTTCTTTCAGCCTCCTCGCTACTCCAATCTTTCTCATCTCCAATAAATCTTTCCCATGGGAATAGCCGAAATCAGTTGTGGGGATTTGGAGATGCTGTGCCATCACTTGCCGAACATTCCGTGCATAAAGCTCGGGATTGGATTTCTCCTCTTCCGACGGATTGTACACGGGGAGAAATTCAATCTCAACTCGATTGTGGAATTGACAAAGGGTGAGCCAAAAACTTTTGCACGCGGACAAGGAGTCAAATGTCCAGCACAAGGTGTCCAGGCGATTGGGGTAGCGGACAAGGAGAGGCTGGACTGGAGTGCCGGATTGAAATGCCTTTTTTGTATACGAGTTTAATTTTCTTTCAGTTATAATATTAAAATTCCTATAGATTTTAAATTCTAGATTCTAGATTAAAAACTGTAAATTTTTCATACCCCGAGTTTAAACGAGATGAGATTCGTTCGATTTGTGCAGGTTCCTTCGGGGAAGAGAAAAATTCGTGGCATGGAATTACTCTTATCATTTTGAATCACATCAACTCGATTTTGAATTTGTTTCATTGCTTGATGTCTCGATTGGGCCGATTCCCGTTTCACGTAGATTGCTTGAGAAACTCGAGTCAGCTTCCCTAGAAAATGGGAAATGGAAATGGTAAAAAATTGTGCAAATTTTGTAAGTTGTGAAAATTGTGAAAAATGGTAAAAAAAAATGGTAAAACTGCGCGAAATTTGAATACTGAGCATTTTTTATGGATAAAGCAAAATTTCCTAAGCCTCACCAAAAATTGGGATTCTCCTCGTTTGTGACCGAGCAACTGGACTTGGTGCTCCAATGGGCATGCCAAGAACGATATCGAACATGGAAGAATGAGGTGCTGCAACAATGATCGGTGCATCCTTCCCCTTTGCTCTCTTCCCTTTAATCGTGATCCAATGAAATCCAGCACAGAAGAAAGCAAAGCGAACGAGAGGAAGGATGATGCACCTTTTTACACAGTAGCGACAAGAGCCAAGTGGCTTCCTTTGAGATTTTTCATACGAAACGCAGCACATGATAAAACAGCTAAAAAGGTAGGACCAGAGAAGACTCCAAATTATAAAGAACAGTCGAATGGGGAAAATAGTCAAGGTGAGGAGGATGATTTTAACCCATTGACAACAACTGATACGAGTCCGATGGTAAAATGGTTGGAGTGGATGTGGTGGTTTACATTTGTTGGATTTTTTGGATTTACTTTGAATTTTTTCCTCTTTTTCCTTGGCAATCTCATCCTCCAGTTCCTGAAGGAAGATGGTCCAAAACTCATCGTGGGTGGCGAAATTTTGATTTTCCTCTGCTTCAACTTTGAGATTAGTTTTGTTGGTTTCTTCTGTAGGATTTGATACGGATTCGGATATTAATTCAGATTCCTCTGGTAATTCTTCAGAGTTTGGGATTGGAATTGAGATTGAGATTTCTGGTGGTGTTTCGGACGACAGCTTGCTTGATGTTTGATTTCTGATAAGTTGTGAAATTTCAAGTCAATTAATTACTTTTGACTCTTTACTTTTTACACATGGATTTCAGATTTTTAGCGTCGCATCGCCTACGAATTATTTTAAAGGGCATCAAAATCTAATATATTTGACGTCATCAATAACAAATATTTGGTTTTTTACATCAAGTTTGGTTTGGAATTTTTAAATTAGCCTTAAAATTGACATTTTCCATGTCAACATTCTCCAGTTGATGTAAAAGAAAAAAATTATTTTATGAAAATGAGTGCGAGGTCAAAGGTCAAAGGTCAAAGGAGGTTTCGGAATAATTGTAGTTACGTCATAATTAATTGGAGTTTTTAATCAAAAATAAATAAATCAATTTTAATCGTAAGTCTAAATTCTAAAGCTGAAAGACAAAAGGAGTAGTATTTTTAATATCTATTTTATTTAAAATAGGTCACATTTTTGACAAACTGGGCAGGAATTTCGGCGACCTCTCTCTTGCTCATGATGGTGATTTGGCGGACAGGGTGGACAAGGACTTGAAATGAAGGATGTGAGATCCCCCTTAGCCTGAATTCCACAAGGCACCGGGATTTTAGGGCCATCAACTTTGTAGTGTTTGGCAATCTTAACAATTTGTTTCTCAGGGATGAAAATGAGCGACTCGACTGGAATTGGACGAACTATCCGAGTTTTTTCGGGGTAGGGAATTCGAACTGTTTTCTGTTCCCTTTTTATCTGATCCACTTCAACAATTTCATCATAATATTCAGGCACTTCCTCTTCATATTCTCTCGTCTTTGTGTCAAGTTCACTAGTTTCTATAACAACTCTGGGACCCTCTATGATTTTTGGGCGGGGAATTCGAATCGTCTTTAAAATAATCTGTCCAATTAAATCAAAGTAAAACAAAACAAAAGCATTTTAAAACGTAGACAAAAGTTTATAAAATTAAAGTAAAAATTCTAGTTATTGTAATATTGACCTTTTGAACTTTTTGAAAGGTCACAAGGAGTGAGTAAATTCTGACCTGTGGAACTTCGACAATTTTAGGAATTCTCTTAACCGTCGTCCGATTCACCCTCACAATTCGTTTCTCCACAATCGGTCGTCGGATTTTGACTATTTTTGGTTTTTCTTCAAAAACATCAATGACCATCTTCTTTTGCTTACTCTGGAGATTCTTGACTCTGAGTTTCTTTGTTTGTACTTGAATTTGGGGAACTTTTACAATTTCTTGAACTACCCGCGGATTTGGAATTTTACGCGGGATTTTAAAAACTTTTTTGGACACCACAGCAACTTTTTCATCAACTAGTTTGATTTTTACAAGTGTTTTGGTTTCAATAACTTCTTTTATTTGAGTAAATGGAACTCTTGTGGTAAACAATGAAGGAACGCGAACAGAAAAATGGCGCTCTTGCGGGTTCATCACGTCGTCATAAATTATTTCAGGGAGATAAACTGCATTCACATTCAAAAGAAACACAAGACAAATTCTTAATAATAATTTCCGATGGATTAATCTAAAATCCAAAACCTAAAATGTAAATAATTTCAAACTTACTTTTGTATTTTTTTTCCTGAATCGAGATGAAGGGACGATATTCAAAATGTGTAATATTTTCCACACATTCATTTTCTCTCCCGATAAATTGTGCAGCACACACGGAAAAACTCTGCAGTTTTTGACTATCCAGCTCCAAATTTTGAGAAAAGAGGTCAAAACTATTACTGTTATTTTTTGAATCCATATTTAAGTACAAGTCTTTAAAATGGGGACTTGATTCACAATTTCCAATCAAAATGACAACGAGTAGCAAAAATAATGGAGCAAGTACGAACAAAAAGAACATGCTCATTTTTGACTTGATTTTTGACTGTACAGAATTAAAACGGCTTCACAATTATTTCACAAATACTCAGAACTTAGACAAACGTGAAACAATCCTATGAGTATTTTCAACTTCCAACTTTTTCCCACGATTTGAATACTATGAGTGTCGGCGATCTCATTTACAAAAGAATTTTTATTCTCTTCCTTGAAAACACATTTCCTTGAAATTCACTTTATTTTCATTAACATTTTATTTGTGGATTGTAAACAGAAAACAGAAATAAAAAACAAAATGTGCTTGATTTTCAATGTCAGTTGTGTAAAATGTAAAACATGTGTCAATTTTCATCCAAAAGGACAAAAAATGAGAAATGAAGAGATGCAAAAACTTGATTTTGTGTGTAAAATTGATTCAGTTTGAATCGGACACTTTGAAAGCAAAGAACTTTTGCTTCTTGGTCATAAATATGAAAATTGAAATTTGTGCTGTTTTGCTTTGTTTTTGTGTAAAGTTCTTTATTATTTTTGTAAATTCAAGTCCAGCTCCAAATTATCCAGGATTGACTGGAGTTGAATCTGGAATTTCATCCCAGATTCATCGAGTTCATTCAAATTATTGTAACCACCCTGTGAAAAAACAGCCGCTAGAGTGCGCCTGCGGAAATCCAGTGACAAAAGTCATCATTCAGGAACTCAATCAAACTGTCATGGTAATTTTGATTTTTTTTTTTTGGTTTTTTAAACCAAGTTTTCGACTTTGCTTACAATGTTCATTTTATTCCAGATTCCAGAATTTATCCCGTACACAAAAAATTTTGCCCGCCTCATCCCGACTTTTATCGATACGCCGACGTTCATCGACCACCCTGAAGAAATTCGTGAAGTCGTCATTGTTGAAAAATCAGTTCCAGTTGTCAACCTGAATTTCAGTTGGATCGAAGTGAAGAAGCGAGTCCCGGTTTTTCATCGGACAACAATTCAAATCGACGAGTATCACCTTGACAACGCCAAAGACGTTGTAAATCAAACTGTGCAAGAAATTCCCCAGCTTGTCACACAGACTCAAGTTGAATACACGCAGGAAGAAGAGATTACAGACATTATCATCGAGTATAATGTGACGATCCTGGAGCCAGAAATCATCGAGTATGAAGACTACAAAATCTATGTCGATCAAGTTTTTTACCAGGATGTTGTGGAATTTGTCGAAGAAATTCAGTTTGTCAATGTGACGGTGCCGATTTGGCGAGTTGAAATTTATGATGAAGAATTTATTCAGAAGAATGTGGAATTCTTATCCACACCCAAAAAAGTTGAAGTGGATGAAATTGTGATAAAGATGAAGAGCGTGAGAATCCCGAGGATAAAATATAGCATGAAATCTAATCAGATTTTAATTCATGATCCAGTAGAAATCATCAGAGAACCAGGTAAAAAAAATTAAACAAACTACAGATTTTTACTCGTTCAACATTTTAAAAAAGTCTGGCTAATTTTAGATATCTCTTGAATCTTGAATTTTACAGTTCCACTTCCGGAATTTTACAACCAGACGGTCAGAATTCCAAAAGAAATTAAGCGAAGCATCCCAATGCCCGAGTTTCACGATGTTCCTGTGGAATTTCCAACTTATTACAAAAGTCTTTGTGCAGTGCCTAAAAACACCACGAGCTATTTTGATAACATCCTACCGTCCGTTTGCACCTGTCAAATTTGCCCGCCCTGTCCGAAATGCTCAACCCGGACCCGAAATCACTTGAGTCACGTTCAAACTTGAACACTGAACACAAACTCAAAATCAACTTGAAAATTCACATAAAACGACCAGTACAAAAAAACACAGTCTTTGGTGAATTTTAAATTATGATTTTTTTGGGTGTGAAATTTTTGAAAAGGTTTTTTACTTGTGTAATTAAATAAAAAGAGCAAATAAAACGAAAAAACAAAACTATTTTGCAGCTTTGAACTTTGAACTTTAATTTTAATTTTACTGATATTATCAAATCTGTTCTATAAACATGAAACTTCTCTGCAGGTTTCATTTTCATCTTTTTTTTTCTTCCCGGTCTTTTCCATTTTCATGTTAATGGATCGAAAAATTGCACACGATGATCGTTGATTCAAAATACTGATCACTGATCAAGATGCCCATATTTGATACTGAATCTTTATTGGTTTTCACTTTCAATTTCCAATTTTCAATTCAAAAATCTATTATGGATTGTCGATTTTATCTTGTATCAATAAAAGCATGACTGATGAAAAACATGAGGAAATGTGAGCAATAATGAAACTTGAAACAAAGAGATAATCTTGTTAAATTTACAATCATTTCCTTCCTGTTCAACTTGTATCTGTACAAAATGTACAATGTACAACAGATTTATTTCTCGATCCCTAAAATACGCATGTACCATATACCACCTTTACATAACAAGAGTCAGAGCGTCAAAGGAAAACATGATTTAATTGGATGTGGGACAAAAAATAAACGTATATTACGAATTATATATATTTTGCAAAAAATTTTCTCTTCCATCTTCCGTATTCTGTATTCTGTATTCTATACTGCACAGATTTAATCATTTATGCATTGTAAAGTGTACAGTAAACAGTAAGTAACATGATGAATGTTTTAGCGTACCACTTTTATATTTATTGCGTGTGTGTGAGGTGTGAATATTGAGTATATTGAGTAGCTATAATTATTACGTTGCAAATTGTAAATGAACAAAATGACAGGAGCATCTGCAATCTGTAATCTGTAATCTGCAACCGTGTAAACTGTAAACGCATTTTGAGGAGGATGATATAAAAAACCAGTATTTATATTATTCTGTTCAGTCCTCAGCCCACACATCACACAACAACAACGAACAATGTGTACATAAGTACATACTACATACTGCATACTGCATCCAATAGGATACAAGAGAGACGGAAAGAGAGTTAATAGTGAATAGTGAGACATGAGACAGACTGCCGCATCTTCCTTTCAAGTTGGGAATAAATAGGGAGTAATAAAATAGTAAACAATGCTGCACTGACCACTGACCACTCATATTACATTCATTATTTGATACATTTCACAAACCTTCCGTCTCTCTTCACCTCGTTCCTCGTTGTTCAGCACTGGGTGAATATTATGCAGGTAATTGTAAAATGAGTATGAAAAGTTAGGTAAAGTGGATGAACAACTTGTTTGATCATCATGATGATGATATGATCTTCACACAACATAAAGCACAGGCACAGTCACAGCCACAGTCAAATCTATTGAGTATCGAATGTCGATTGTGAGTAGTAAAACTGTAATAGCAAAGGAACAGAAGAGAAACAAGTAGCGAGCATGTAATATTTATCCTGTAGATAATAGAGTGAGTGATATGGTTTCTGTTTTGAGTTTTGACTCACGATCAGTTTACGTCACTTTCTGTCTCTGTCTTGTCTTCCCACAACACAACTACATTCAGCACCCAACACCAATACCCAATACATGATACATGCAATATGTATATTTACAATGTGTTACAGTTTCCAACTTGCAATTTCCTTCCGATGCATTTGATTCTATTGGATCACAGATAGATAATGTAACATAATCACACTAATATAATAATATGAATAGAGAATAGAGATGATATAGAATACATACACAGTATACAAATAATAATAACCAGAGACTAGAGGCACGGAGACCAACACATTGTGCCAAGGACGAGTAAAAAGTAAAAAGGAAAGCGGCGAGAGAGAGAGAATTGACTCGTTTCTTGTCTTCTCCCAACTCGTAACTCGACAGTTTTTGGTTCTTGGGTATCAACTTCAGGAAATTCAAGTTTATAAAAATACACGAGTATGAGTTACGTTACTAAGATTACATTATGTTACTCAAAACTCGATCCGCATTCACCATTCTCTACACCATACACTCTACACTCTATATTCTACATTTATCAGCCTTTCAACCTGTTGATTTTTCTGCATCTTTTTTGTCTTTTGTCTCTTGTACAATATGTTGGCAATTGGCTGTTGGCTACAGTATTATGTTCATGTTTGTAAATAGTAAATAGTAAGGAGTAAAAAGGCAGGTATAATAATTTGTACATTACTGCTTGTACATAGTTTATTTAATCTTTAATATAGTTGCTCATCTGCTCAATGCTCAAAGCTCAATGATTGTTTTTTTATGTGTACCCAACTCTCGATTCTCAATTCTCAATTCTTGATTTTCCTTCCGTTTGCATAATGCAAGGAAGGAAATAATATCTGTAATGGCGGACGTTGACTCGTATTCGTTTCTTGTCATTTTCAGATCTCAGTCTTCTCAAATCTTTGCAAGTCTTCTCGACTTCTTGACTTCTCGTCATCGTCAAATTGTCTTTTGTTGTCTCATTCACTTTTCCTTTCTTCTAGTCACTACCAACTTTCCTTCGTGTTCTTCGCTCTTGCTGTTTGATCTTTGTTGATTTTGTGTGCATTTTTGTTTGTTGGGATTTTGTGAAAAAAAGTTGTTGTGAAATTTGGTGTGATTTTTAAAGGTAAATGCTACAAAGAAATAATAATACTGATTTTCATCGAAAATAAAGATTTTCAATAAAAAAACTTGTGTGAAAATTTGAGTTTTTGTGTGAAGAGTGATTTTGTGTTGTTTTTTAATTAAAGGTTTAAAGTTTAAAGATTGAAATAAAATGGACGGCGATCCGTCCATTCTGAAATCAAAATCAGTTCCAGTGCGATTTTTCCTCTTCTTGTTCCTCTTCTTTTCAATATTTTCCTCATTGTCGTCTCAAGAGAATGTTCTAGAGACTCCAGAAAATGTGCTTCCAGCTCCATATCCATCTCAATTGTACCCATTTGAATATGCAGATCACCTCCCACCTCCCATGAATTTCCGAGGCCAACAAACTCACAACTTCCGGCCTGTTATTGGTGGTCTCTCCCTTGCGGATCGGCTAAGTTATGAGGCGGCGGAGAAATTAAATATAGCTGCGGAAAATCCAAGACTAAAACTCCAAGCGCAGCAAAGAAGTTTCCAGCTGAATTTGAACATGAACTTTCAGTCAAAAGTGTCATTGAGGAGACTACCAAAGTTCAGCTCTATTTCCCGCTTGATAAATAGAGCACGATCAACCTTTTCTAAATCCGGTCTCGGTCGTGGCTCAAAACCACAGATCATGAAGGATTTTGACAGGTTGAATCATAATCATGAGGAATTTCTCACAATGTTGATGCACAATGAGCAGATTGGAGATTTGAGAGAACTTTGGAATCGGATTGTGGTGAATCCTGGTGGAGTTTCCTGTCACGACCTGTGTACTCCGGCTGGAAGTATTTTTGGGCTCAAGGGATTGTGTACTCGGGATTTTTGTCGATGTATGCACATTGAACATGAGGAGAAGCAAAAGACGCATAACAATATTATTAGCATTCTGGAGGATCGGAACGATTACAATGCGCATATGTCTGTGAGTGTGAATGAGGGAAAGTGTCGGCGGGGTCATGTCTTTGATCCAGTCAGATTGGCTTGTGCTGATCCAAAAGCTACCATTTTGTGCTCTGATCATCAAGAACCTGAGGAATATGCATTAGCACACGCCCCCGCACCAGCACCAGCGCCATCTTCAGGATATTCCTATTCTCAAAACTACTTTACACCTCTGTACTCACCCCAACACAGTTCACTCCAAGATTACAGCTCACCCATCAGCAACTATATTAATGTGGAGGAGAGGGCGGGAAAGAGTGGACGTGGATTTATGCGGGAAACTCAAACTGGATGGGTCATGACCTCTGGAAACAAATAAATCATAAAGTCAAGGATTTCTCAATTCTCAATAATCACTAATCTCATCGTTACTATTAAGTTTTCATTTTTGTTTGTTACTATAGTTACTATATTTTTTGTAGAAAAAAAGTCAATTATTTTTTATTTTTTTTTATTTTTGTTACCAATTCATTTTGTTACTATTTTGCGTTACATGAATTACGGCAAAAAATGAAAAATGAAATGAGGATTTTCAAATAAAGTGCCAAATATTTGTCAATAATTTTCTCCATTTTTATTTTATTACTCTATGATTTATTATTTAAATGCTCATTTTTCATTTCAAGTTATTTGTTCTTCCTCTCACATATTGCATATGTTTTCATAATCAATAATCAATAATAATTATTGTCTTTTTACCTGAATGAAATTGGCCTTTGAAATTTCAAATGGTACAATTCAAACATTTTGGACCAAAAAATGAAAAAAAAAAAGAAGCCACATGAGCATGATTTTTTTTACCATTGTCTACTTGTGCATTTGTGGTGATTTGCGATTCTAGATTCTAGAATCTAAATTCTCCATAAAACTTTTTATTTTACCTACACATTACACAAAAGTGACGAAACACTCAGTTTTTATTCCCAGTGCACATACACAACACAAAATACATTTACATAAATGTAAAATTTGCTTATGTATGATTTTATATTTGAGATTTGAGATTTTAGTATTTTGTACAACAGTCAATGTTCAATGAGTTATATTGACCAATTATAATGTACAATGGACAATGGACAATGGACAAGACATAAATAAATAAGTAATTCTAATAATATTCACTATTTACAGGAGATAAATATAGTATAATTTACTCGAGTTCTTTTAGTGGTGGATGTTTTATTCTTGCTCTGAATGTGGAGACGCATCTGCCTCTTGAATGTCTTGAATATCCTGAATTGAGGATGTTGTTGTTGGGGTTCCTGTTTCCGTCGTGGATGGTGATGTCGGTGATGGTGATGATCTGGACAGGGATGAGAGATGTTCCTGCTCTTTCATAAAGTGAGGATGTCGATAAGCCTGATCTTGCATTGGAGGGGGTTCAAATATTTCATTCCACCACTGAACGTGTCCATGCTCATGTCCTCCTTTTATACTGTCCACTGTCACATTTTCAAGTCGTAGTAAAGAATACAAAATATTGAAGCAAATAGAAATTAATTGATTCATATAAACGCACATAAAACATAAATGAGTGAAAAAATGATGATTAACCTTATTCACATATATACAAAAAAGTCTAATTTTAATTATTAGATAATATATTAGATTTGTACTCACGTCGTATTCGGCCTTCTTGGACTGGTTTCCGATGAGGATCTCTTATCGACCGCAGTGGAATGTTTTCTTCTCTCTCTTTTGTCAAATCCTCCTATTTATAAATTGTGTACACAATACACAATACACGAGAAAAAATTATCAATACAGGCGAACATTTACACTAGTAATCGAAAATCACAAAGAAAAACGAAAAACAAGAGAAAACTTAATTAAAAAACAGAGGCGTACCATTTTACAATGTTGACAACAGTTATAGCTGTAATTCGTAATTAGATTTGTGTGTAATCTTGTGCTATTTTAGTAGAATGTGTATTCGGTTAGTAGTTAGAATGTAGACTTAAATCCAGTTTTCCTTTACAATTGCCAGAATTAAAAGTATCTGCATGTAGAATGCTTAGAAATTGCGTGTGATTTCTTCCACTTTTTGATAGAGAATAACGAATGTCAAACTTTGTGTTTGTGCGTGAGTCTTGTGTGTACGTAAAGTTTACATTGTAAACGGGAAGTGCGTAGTGCGTAGTAGAAGTACAACCGGGCCGAGAAAATTCTGACCGGGGTACATGTAAAATGTATATGTATGGCCACAGAAATCCAAGTGTATACATATTGGATACACCCGTAAGGCATGTTAGCCCAAATCCCAACGCACATTCATTTCCTCGGGATCATTCGAAATTTGCAATGCGTGGCGAAAGTTACCTACGACGCACAAGACACAAAAGTCCGTGAACCTTTCTCATCTTACATCCATACATCCCCCTTCAGAATTTAGGATGAGTAAAACATGCGTACGGGAAGATTAAAGGAAATATTGGAGATGGAAACATTTCTGGAAATGTTTCCAAGGGTAAACGACAATGTAGAAGTGTACGCACTTTCCACTACTACACAAACATAGTACGGTATACTGTATGTAGAGTACATGTGTGCTGCAGAGGCTGTGTTATTTTACGCATATCTGTGGATTTGTACTTGAATTAATATTTTGTATTCAGAGAAAAAATAAGTTACAAGAACTTTTTACTTAATACTTTACAATTTACACACTGTTCTCATAATAGACTCGCAATAATATTACACTCTACAATTTTCAATTTTTAACTTCAGCTTTGTAAATATTCTGTATTCAGTCTCTAATATCCAGCACTGGAAGAAAATTACAAGTTACAAACTACCCATATTCATTTACATTTGCACAACTCCTCTGTAATTAATTGGAGGGGCAAAGGAGTAATATCTGTGAAATTACAAAACGCACATGATTACATGTCAGTTTTACAAATGGTTGTAATTTAACCCCATGACCTAACGCAGTACAAATATTTGCATACATCCTGGGCTAATTAAATAGTAATTTTTCTTCACTTTCCTCCTCCTTGATGATTGATAATTATTGATATAGTTTTCCTTTCGACATAATAATATTATGCTAACCAATTACAAGTTCTTTCAAAACTAGTTGACTAAAAACTGTCAATAATATAATTATATTTTAATTATTGTAGTTTTTCTTTCAATCTTTGTTTTTAGGCTTAAAAATTCATGTCATAAAATTGTCTCATGTACCATACACCCTAGTTGATGATTGAGCACTCTTTATAAACAAAATTTTAATCAATACATTACGTCATATTTAACATTATTTTTGTGTTGGCCCGATAAAAAGAACAATTAACAGTCACAAGTAATTTATGACATCTTTGTGAATTGTGAATATATTTACCTAAAAACGCATTCACTGCTTTTATTTTTACTATATACCATATTTTTGTGATCTGTGGTAAAAAATGGTAAATTCATTCAGCGGCTGGAAAATATTTAGTAGTTTTATCCTTTTATGTACAGTAGCTATAATTTACAGGGGTAAAAACAATAACTGTATTGTGTAAAATACACACATGATACATAGGTAATACATGCTACTGAAGTGGTGAAAAAATGTGTGGCGAATTATGCCATTTTACATTTTAATTTTTCCCCAGTCTACATTTTTATGCAAGAATAACTGCTTATTGTTTAATAGCTAAGCGAACAATCAGGAGAAAATAAAATGAAATGCATAATATAGACAGTCGCTTTTGTTTTGTGTTTTATGGTTAAATGTATTCCCTTACCTTAAAAACAGTATGCATTACACTCATGCGAATGTATGTAAATAGTAAATAGTATAAAAAAGGAGCGACGAACAACGGAAAAAATGTCCATAAATACAAAATACATATGTCGACATGATTAAATGACAAATGACAAAAGACATGTTGTGAAAATGTGATGATATGTGGTAGTCAGATAATTGATGTTACTATTCTATTGTGAAACAGAGTAGAGCAGAGAGTAGGAATTACTAATGACATATGCAACTGCTAAAATAATTCAATGGCAATGAAAAAACAAAACCTCAGGATAATCCAAGGGCGTTCGGATGGATGATGGATGATCGAGGTTGAGAATAAAAACTGGATTATCATTTACTTAAGATTGGCAGTAGCGCTAATATTCTAAAGAGTAAAGAGTATCGAAGGAAAAAATAACTCTTCCGCTGTAGTGTTTTTGTTTGTATCATTTGCCACTAGGCAACTTCAATTTAAATTTCAACAAGATGACTTTGGCCAGTACGATTCTACTCGCATCTTTTCCCCTACTCATCAACTTGTATGCGGACAGGGATCGACAAGCGGATAAGTTGAGAGCCTTTCCAGATGAACCGCCAAATCTTGGACTTCCACGCAAAGAAACCTTTGATTTTGTCATAGGTATAATATATATACAAAGAAAATATTTGGAAAATCATTAATCTCTCTCTTTGAGCTGTGCTCTTTTATTTCATCTGTGATATTTCATTTATTTTCTAGTTGGAGGTGGTACCGCCGGATGTAAGTGGATTAAAATGTTTTTCCTTCATCTTTTGCTATTGTTTCATGTGAAGTTCAGAAATCTTGAATCTGGAGCTTTTGATAACTTTGTGAATTTCTATATGTGAAAGGTGTACTGGCTCGAAGAATTGCAGATGCAGGACATTCCGTGGTTGTACTTGAAGCAGGTGAAGAAAAATTTCTACTCAAATACCGAATTTTCATCAGTTACGCATCAAAATTTCAACTACCTGTTTTATTTTATGTTTTTAGGTGGTACACCGCCACCACTTCAGTCTGTGCCAATCCTTTCAAAATTTGGAGATGAAATGGAAGCCATAAATTTTCTCTACCGTTCTAAACCTCAGGAGAAAGCAGCTCTTGAAAAAGACGGGGTAAGATAATTTAAATACATTTTCATAGCTATGAGTGATTCATCTTTTTGTTGTCATTGACATTGCCATTTTTCTCTGGACATTTCTATAGCGAATTTTTACTCCCGCTGGAAAAATGCTTGGTGGCTCATCATCTCATAACGACATGATGTACGAGCGTGGCAGTCCGAATAATTTTGATGAATGGGCGAATTTAACTGGTATATTTTTGAGTTTCTAAAGTTCACCTAAAATTTCTAATTAAAAAAATTGACTTTCAGTTTTTTAATCTCTTTTCTTTTGTACAGGTGATAAAAGTTGGGAATACTCGAGTCTTCTCAAGTACTTTCTCAAAGCTGAGCGCTACATGGGCAAATTCTCTGTTTTTGATGGTAACAAAAAAAACTAAAAATTGAATGTAAATGCTCATGATTTTTACTCTATAATTTAAACAAGTTGTTGAAAAAGGTCATTATCCGAATGTATGAACAATTTGTCAAGGTAACCACAATGCTATTGGGCAGGCCTCGGTTTCCCGTCAAAATTATGCTCCTGGTAGAGACCTTTGGCTTCAAGCAGGTCAAGAACGAGGTTATGGCGTTTATGATTCAAATGGCCCGCAAAGAATTGGTACGTGTCTTTTCACTCTATTGAATTTTTACATGCATGGTAACCATGGTTCATAATTAAGAAAGTTGATGTACTAAGAATAGTTGCAATTTTATCCCATATTTTATCTGTCGTTTATTAGGATTCAGTCCCAATGAATTTAGTAAACGAAATGGTCGACGTGAAAGCACTTATACAGCCTATATAAAAGAAGTTGAAAATCAAAGAATAAATTTATCAATTCGTCGATACTCGGTTGTTTCTCAGGTATAAAAATAATAATACAGAAAACCCTTTTCTCATTTCACTAAATTTTTTTATTATTTTACATCTATTAAATAATACAGTTTCAAAAAAGGGGTAAAATATTATGTAATTGTTTAGGTCATAATTGAGAATAAAGAGGCGAAAGGAGTATTATACGAGAGACATGGAATTCCATCTGTCGTTTTTGCCAGTAAAGAAGTTATTTTGTCAGCAGGATCCTATATGTCACCTATGATTATGATCAAAAGTGGAATTGGACCACTTGATGAACTTCAAAAGGCTAATGTACTTTTATAACAAATAAAAGAAACTTTGACCTTTTATAATTATTATAATGTTTGTTGTTTGTTGGGGCTTGAAAATTTAACTGAATGTCGAATGTTGAATGTGTAATTTAATCACTAGGTGACGCCAGTTTCCGTTTTACCAGTCGGCCATAATTTAATGGATCATCCATTTTTAACCATGTACAGTAAAGATTACTCACTGATTTATACTGCGATTCTCGAGTCTGTATGATAGAGTCTAGAATTTAGAATTTAGAATCAAGAGTTTTCAGCTTCTGTTTCCTTTATGTTTACAACAGATCACCAATTTATTTGAAGGATCCTTCATTAGCATGGCAAATGGAACAGAATTTGACCTTTGAAGATTTTGACACATTTTTGGATAAAGGAGATGGTAATTAAAATCTAGACACATATGACATATTATGACGAAATACCCATCAAAAAGCTCAAGTTCACATTGTTCAAAAATCAAAACCGTGAATACTAATTTGAATTTGTTAAACATTTAGGTCCGCTGGCAACCAGTTATTTGGTAGGTGTCTCAGAAGCCTTTTATGCGTCAAGTCGAGCTGTAAAGAAAGAAAAGAGACCAGATTGGTCGGACCTTCAAATTTACTACGGATATTTTGGTGATGAAAAGAATGCAGTCACTTGTTACGTCGGTTTTAATAGACCCTACAGCAGAGGTCGCCTGACAATGAACACAACCGCAACCAGCATGGAGGACGTGAATCTGCCCATTATCGACTACAAATATTTTGATGATGAGACTGACCTTGATGTTGTCATTGAAGGTAAAATTTAAACTTATTTTCTTCCATCTTGGGCTTCATGACTAAATCTTGGGGAAACGTGGGATTTCTAAAAGAAGCTCAATAATTATTACTGTAATTTTTCATTTTTTGTGCCTTACGTGCAGGTCTCAATTTTTGCCTGGACACGATTGAAAAGACGAGTCCATTCAAAAAAGTTGGCGCATCCTACCCAGAGTCGAATAAATTGCCTCAATGTGCACAATTCGAGTGGAGATCAAATGACTATTGGAAATGTCATGTCAAGCAACAAATTGACAGTACATATCACGCATCTGGAGTATGCCGAATGGGGAAAAAAGATGATCCCCGATCCGTGGTCGACTCGAGTCTCAAGTATTTATTTGCATAATATTTTCTTGTTAAATGTAAAATTTGAATACCAAATGTTTGACCTCTAAAAACAGATCATAAATTTTTAAAGGTTGTAAACTTTAACGAGCAATTTTTATTTTTCAGTGTGATTGGTGTAAAACGTTTACGAGTGGTTGATGCAGGAATCATGCCAACAGTGGTAAAATTTTATAATTCTTGTCAACCACTTTTTTTCATATTTTTATTTTCCAGCTCAGTTTTTCATCTAAATAAATTGATTATTTTTGTTCTTGGTTTTAGACAAATGCAAACACAGCTGCGCCAACCGTTGCTATAGCTGAAAAAGCAGCCGCAGATATAGTAAAAGAATATCGTCGATTTCCGTTCCCAAAAAATGATGAAGCTTGAAAAAGTTTAATAAATAAAATATTATAAAATGCGTTCCTTTCACTTCCACATATTTTATTCTGTATCCTTTTAATCATAACAATTTTTGTATGAAAACGACTGAATTGTACACAACAAATCCCAAATAAATATTTATTTATTTATTTATTTTTGACAACAAAAAATGGATAATAAATTTAATGAACATGTTTTCAAATTCGTGAATTTTAAATACAATACTGAACAGTAATCATTGAACATGGATTCAGAATTCAGATAGTGATGATAAAGTTGATGGTTATTGATGAAACGAGAAGTATGACTGTAAGTGCCATACTTTTTCTCACAGGGTAGAATGAGCATATGAGCGTATCAATAGGTTTAAGAGGGGCAAAATAAGTTTTTGCATGAGCTCCCAACCCCGTTCTCCAAGACTTGAGAAAATTTTCAGAATTTTCATGAATTTTGGCCATCATTGGATATAAGAATAGCTCCACTAGTCCCCAAAATAAACAGGAAAAGACATAAATGACAATAAGGGGTAGCTTAAGATTGGCGTGGTATTTGATTAGGAGGGTTAGAGCTAAAACTTGGTTCATGATATTCATAAATTTGAAATAGGGCCAGAAACATGTGGCAAACAATTCATTGAATCGTTGATTGATCAGTTGAAACACTTTGTAATGATGAATTGCCTTGATTGTCCTCTCAAAACTAGGTGATGCCTCTACTTCTTTTGAATTTGTACTAAATGAATAGAACGTATAATATTTTACTACTAGTTTTTTTAAATTCTTCAATATAAAATATAATATAATATTATTTATTATTTAATTATTATGTTATCAAGCACACCAAAATATCAAATACCAAAAGTCTTACTTGGCCAATGCTCGAAGCCAGTAGTTGTTGAAGTTGATGTACATGAAAATTAAATAGAGATATATGTACCAAGAATTGACGATATAAAAACATTGATAATACTCTGAAATGAAACAGGGTAGAAGAATCCACCAGGGTTTGTTTTTGGGTGGAATCCCCGGAAAAATTGTTGAATAAGCAAAACGACGTTCATCCGGATTCAGAAGAAACAACACAGCATAATTCAAGGGTGAACAAAGGCCACTTAAAGAGCTGATAGACATTACCAATCCACAACCGTCGTAACCAAATTGTCGCCCATTTGTCCAGGGATGCCAAATCGCTTGTAACAATAATAAACAAAATAAATCGTGATTTTTAACTAAATATAATACGATTTTAGACGTACTTTGTACGAAGTAAATACGAAGTAAAGTACAAAGTAAATAATATTATGTATGTGAGTTCTTATAGATATTCTATATTCATCATAATTTTTTTATAATTTAGTCATCTTTTAAATTCAACATTTATATACCTGTGAATTCACTATCTAATTCCATGACTTGATTATAAAGGTAGGTCAATTCATTTCTTTTCCAAAGAAGGCAACTTTGCAGAAAAAATATTAAAAAAAAGCAACTCGAGAGGAGACAATCCAGTCCTAAAAGGGTTACACTTCGATCTCCGTGCAAAAGTCCATTGACAAAACAGTGAAAAATAAAGATGGCGTAAAACAATGACCAGCAAATAAATAGACAGGAAAATAAAATTCGGATAGGATTCCGTGTTAATTTTAGCTGTTTCACACCTTTAGCTTTTTCCCACGAGAAAATAAACGGAAGCGTACCGCTTTTTCCTGCCAATTTGAAGAACCAAAAAAGTACTTTGATTGTTTGCGTTTTAAACATTTTTCATTGCAATTTTCAGAGAGAAAAAAAAACAACAAAGGAACCTATTTACAATTTACAGGCCTGATTCAGGAGACTAACTTTGTTTTTTCCAGGAAGAAATTCAAGGAAACTCACTCTTTCTCCCTAGTCTCTCTCCATAGTCCCCAGACCAAACAAGGTTTTGTAATTGAGTAATGAACTGATATGAAGCAACAGCCAAGCACATCAATTAATCTTAAATTGATACTTACTGAATTGAGCTTTTTCTTTCGCTTATCATAATATTAGTTCTGTTTGTTTGTTTCTAAAGGTTATATTTTTGCAACGACCACAACTCATTTCACAATCTTGTAAATACCTTATTGACAAAACAGAGAAAATCACGAAAAGAGTATAGACAAATTATGTATTATTTATGCACTAGAATCCAGAATGCCGGTATGAGCGTAATATACATAATACACATTACACGTTAAATATATGGCACCGAGAACAGAAAATAGTGTACTGTGAATTAATAAAATACTCATAATGATTATGCATAATTGATGGCCTCAAATTATAATTATTCTTAATTCTATTTCCTCAATCAATCGATACTTAACTGTTTACCTGTTTCCTGTTTATCCACAAATGCGTATTAAATATCTGACGACCTTTTCCCACAGAAAAACTATGACACCTTTAGCAATTATTATGTGGTGGAAGTAAATGTATACTAAAGTAGTGGTGTTTTTTTATTTTGCTCAATTCATTTGCCATCTGAAAAAATAGACAATAGACTATAATATATTTTATTATTATATTGAAGATAAAATGAGTTTCCTTTTTAGTATTTAGGTTAATATTGAAGATCAGCAATAATAATGATAAATATTATTATTATTATTGATTATTATTGTTACCGATTTCCTATTTTTTATTTCTATTAATATTGCACTTGCAGAGAATGGTCAGGTAATTTTCAACGTTAGAGCATGCAGATCACAATATAAAATGTAAATATGTTTGTTTTCTCCAAGGATTCAGTATTTAGTAGTAAAACAGCTATAGCTTATTTTATAAAAATAATGATAACTGCACAACGATGCATAAAAAGAATAAATCATAAATTACTAATACATATCATTTTTTACGTTTATCGTCAGATATATCAACTAGGTGGTATATGAGAGCCTGGGTTTGGATATTGATTTATTTTTGGTGCTGATGATGATGTCGGTGGTGGTTCTGGATTCGCATGTTTTTTCTTATAGTGGAGAGTCATAGTCATTTTTTGAATATATTTAGCTGGACAACCTGGATATGGACATTTCCAGGGCTGTTCTCCCGTGTGGGCATCCACATGCCTTTTTAGTCTAGCCGTTGTAGGAAAAGCTATATATAACGAGAGAAAAAAATTACTACAAGTGATTCATTACACATTTCATATTACACAGATACATAATATTATAGCTGAAAAAATTACATAATTTAATGGGTAGCAAACGATGCGAAAAAATATGGAATAATAATAATATAATTGATATTTGAGCATTTAAGATTTATTTCTTTTATTATATTTTTATTGTAGTTCTTACCTGCTCCACATAAACTACATAAAAAATCGTTGTCTAATATCTGTTTGGTATTTGGATCATTGATACCATGGCTTCGTTGATGTAATTGTAATTGGAGTGTAGTTTTGAATGCTTGAGGACATTGATCGCATAAATATGGAGTTAATTTCAAGTGGAAATGGTCCAAATGTTTTTTGAGAGCAGATCTGTCTGAAAATCGACGAGTACAACCTTCATAAGTACAAGTCACCTTTTGCTCTTTGAGATGTGTACGATTGACATGCTCTCGAAGGTAGGATTTAGTTGCATATCCTGCAATTCAAAAAGAAATTTTAAACAGTAATAATAATTATTTTTACGTTGTATTGATTTTTTTTGCAAGAAATGGATTGTATTATATATTATATTATATTTTATATTTTAAATTACATCATGTAAAGAGTAAAAAAAAGTACAATTGTTCACCTTTACTACAACCAGGTTCAGGACACAGGAATCTTGTTGTTATGGCAGGATTGTGATAGAGTCTCGTATGATTATATAGACTCTTTTTAGTTTTTAATTCCTTATCACAAAAAGGACATTTAAATATTTGTTGTATATGGTTGATAAAATCATCATCTGGGTTACTTTGATTTTCTTTCTTTTGTATTTTTGGTGTTATTTTTATAGGTTTTGATTTGGGCTTTTGACTTTTTGCCTTTTGTACTTTTGGCTTTTTACTTTGTGCTTTTAATTTTGACTTTGTTTTTTTGCTTCGGGTTTCTTTTTTAGGTTTTGACTTTGTTTGTTGGCTTGTGCTTTCGTTTGTAGATTCTGACTTGATTGCATCAAAATCTATCTCAGGTTCATTTTGATAATGATTTTGAGGATCTTCTGAACTTAAAATTACGGCAGGCAGAAAAGGATCAATCTCAATGTTCTCGGGATCTTCTGAACTTAAAGTTCCGACAGACACAAAAGGATCAATCTCATTGTTGCCTGGATCTGGATCTGGTTCAGTCACATCGATAGTCAAAAAGCTACAAATAGATAGAAGTGTCTTGTTTAATTTTTGATACTCAATAAACAATAAAATAATCTTTACATTATAATGTACTCATTCACCATTCATTATAAAACAACTTTAAAAATCTTACTTTGCTAGCAAAAAGGGTTCTGTGTAATCCTCTCCACCACTATCTAGTTCACTATTAATTCCAATATCACTCTCACTATCAAACCCCATATCACTAAATTCATCCTCATCATCTTCTTGTTCAGACGAAGATTCTGACTCACTTTCATCATCTTCTTCTTCACTGGAACTAGATGATTCATCCCCATGAGCATGCATTTGGAAGGCATCTTTAGTCAAAAAAGTTCGAGAACATTGGTAACAATGTAAACTTTTTATTTTGATTTCCAGGGATGTGAGTTTAGAGTTCTTGTCATTGTTGGCATGAATACGCTTAGTCCCTTTACTACGCTTAGTCTTGACAGGCTGATTCATCATTTTAACCACAGTTCAACAGGTTATGACAGCCTGTAAAAAAATACAAGTACAAAATATTTAAATTTCAACATAATATGTAATATGTAGCGTATACAATTATTTTATATCATGAAGTACATAATATGTAACAAATATAAATCTACTTCATTTATTGTAGCTACACACTACACACTGCACTGTGTACTTCACAGAATACACCAATTATATCATGATAACTGATAGCAAGTAAAGAGCAAAAATTATTTCAATCAGAGATTTTCAAAAAACAATCCATAATCCATATTTTATAAGCTCAAAGTTCTTACCCGTTAAAATTTATTTTTCTATCTTTGTGTTGTGTTCTACTTTCTACGAGTGTTATAACATGCTAAATGCTAATTTCAAATGAGTCCACAAGAGACACCACTTAATTGACACCAATTAACAACTAACAACTTTGACAAAACATGAAAATCTGTCAAAAAATGAAGAAAACAAAAACCAAAAATCGACCAAAACCTTTTCGTGAAAATCCCTTGAATTTGAATAAAGTTTCAAGGATTACGGAAATATTTGTGGTCTACGGTCTGCTTTTGAGTTACGGAAATTACAAGGAATTTTTATATTGTTATGAAAATTATATTGTGCTCATCATAATGTACCTTTGACTTCTGACATGGAATCAAAAATACAAGTGTACACACAATCTACAGTCGTGTAAAAGGTAAATAATAGAAAATATATAAATACTTCTTGAAACTTAAATTCTCATTACTCATTACGATTCGGTTTTCTCCGTTTTCGGCATTTCTACATTTCCTAATTCTACAGCTATAGGTACATTTTACAATTTTACCTGTATTCTTTTTATTTATTCCATTGTACTTACATGAGATATGAGATACATCATTATGTATGTACTTATAGTTTTGGAGTTTTTGGAGTTTGGGGCATCTGCATATGTAAGTTGTGTGTTTAGTGTTTACATGACACATGTACGTGTATTACACATATTTATATATCAAAATTTTGTATATATTCTAAAATCTATTTCTGTGCTCTCTGTCCTTCGACCTTTATTCTTTAATACTCATTAATTAAGATTAGTGTATTAGATGGCAGGTGCTCAATCCTCAGTACAATAGGTTGAATCTCACTTCGATTATTATACACTGATAGAATTACAATAGATTGAAGGGCAAAAGAACAACACAACATGCAATTAACTTAAATACATTTTTATTCATGATACATGATGCATAATGCATCTATATTCTATCTATACACTGCAAATCTCGAAACATTAAAATCCGACCGTATGGAAAACATTACACAAACATTAGTTAATGTTTGTGTGT